>PVHP010033908.1:0-19380 GCA_004024765.1 Zapus hudsonius
TATATATTTTTTATATATATGAGAGAGAGAGAGAGAGAGAGAGAGAGAGAGAGAGAGAGAGAGAGAGAGAATGGGCACAGCACGAATTCCAGACACATACGCCCTCTTGTGCATCTGGCTTTATATGGGCACTGGGGAATCGAACTTGGGTCCTTCTGCATTGCAGACAAATGCCTTAACCGCTAAGCCATTTCTTCAGCCCAGTCTTTTCTTTTATAAAATTGAATTTTATTTGTTTGTAAGCAGAGAGAGGGAAGCAGAAAGAAAGAATGGGTGCATCAGGGACTCCAGTCTCTGCAAATGAACTCTAGACACATTTGCCACTTTGTGTATCCGGCCTTATGTGGGTACTGAGGAACCAAACCCAGTGGTTAGGCTTTTCAGGCAAGTGACTTAACTGCTGAGCCATCTCTCCAGCCCTAGTACTTGTGACTTTAGACAAAACATAGGTAGCATTTCTTTGGAGTAACTATTGAAAAACCAGCAGAAATGCAGGAACCTGTAGGATACCAGATCCTGCCCCTGCAAAACTGCATTCCTGAAGAAAGGAATAGAAGTGAGCCTTCTCCTCACCCCGTGGGAGAATGTGCCTGGGCCTGATTCTCCCTGTTTTTGTGTGCTTTGTTCAGAGGAAAAGCGGCGGAAGGAGCGGGAGGACCAGATGTACCGTGAGCGGCTGCGCACCTTGTTCATCATTGCTGTCATCATGAGTCTGCTGAACTCACTCAGCACCAGTGGGGGCAGCATTTCCTGGAGCGACTTCGTCCACGAGATGCTAGCTAAAGGCGAGGTGCAGCGTGTGCAGGTGGTGCCCGAGAGTGATGTAGTGGAAGTCTACCTGCACCCTGGAGCTGTGGTGTTTGGGCGGCCTGTGAGTCAGGGCGAGGGCATTGGAGAGACCTGGAGATTTGGGCATGTTCCTTTTTCATTCAGCCCTTCAATCTCAAGCTTGTCTAGTTGTCTTTAATACGATGCGTGTGTGTGTCTGTGTGTCTGTTTAGAACTATGAAATAGAGCTTGTTTCAGGGTTTAGGTAGTGTTTACTAAAATGGAGTTTGAAGAAGGTTGTCAGAGAGGACTGCCTGACAGGTAAGACAGTGCTAGTAAGTGGAATCTAGGTAATAGCTGTTGTAATGGTTCTTCAGAGAGGAAGAGGTGGTTCTGTACAACATCTCCTTGGCATTAGGAGATAAATGAGTGAGGTCACTTGCAGCCCTGAGGGTTTCTGGGTATATGAAATGCTGCCTGGAAAGGTAGTTGACATTGACCTTGATCACATAGACCTAGGGGTGTTAATTACAAGGAGTTATATGCACTTGTGGATGCAGCCCTGGAGTGAATGGCTGGCAGGCATGGATTAAGAAACAGATAACAGGGCTGGAGATATGGCTTAGTGCTTAAGGCACTTGCCTGCAAAGCAGAAGGACCTGAGTTCAGTTCCCCAGTGCCCACGTAAAGCCAGATGTACAAGGTGGCACATGCATCTGGAGTTCCTTTGAAGTGGCTGGAGGCCCTTATGCTCCCATTCTCTCTGTGTGTCAGCTCTCTCTCTCTCTCTGTCTCTCTCTAATAAATAAATAAATTAAAAAAAAAAAAAAAAGAAACAGATGACAGGGCTGGAGAGATGGCTCAGCGGTTAAGGCACTTGCCTCCAGTGCCTAAGGCCCCGGGTTCAATTCCCCAGGACCCAAATAAGCCAGACCCACAAGGTGTGGCCCTGGTTCTCTCTCTCTCTCTCTCTCTCTCTCTCTCTCTCTCTCTCTCTCTCTGAAAATGAATAAATAAAATATTTTAAAAAAAAAGATGACAGTCCATCAGATAGAGGTGGTAAGAGATGTAAGTTGATGGAGAAACGGACCTCAGAGGGCACGAGAGAGAGTCTGTTCATATCACCCTGTTTGTTGTCTGTTTACTGCCCTCAAGAGCCCAGCCCAGTAGCATTGCAGGAGACATGCTGGGATGGGAGAGTTCGGTCTGGTCAGGTAGAGGGCTCAGTGTCAGAGTGGAGGCACTCCTAGGGTGACTGCAGTTGGTACCTCACAGCTGAGGCTGTGGAGGTTAGTGCCAGAGGATGAAGTGTGTGGGTGTGAGTCCCATCCCGTGCTCCTTCTAGTTCTTTGAGTGTCTTTACTTTCTCCCTAGTACCACAACCCCAGAGCCCTGAAAGTACTTAGGCAAGGAGGGTAGTATATAGAACACTTCTATTTACCTTTCCTGGTAGTTTCCATGCAGGGGTCTTATGGCTATTTTCTTAATTTTTTTTTTTTTTTTTTTGAGGTAGGGTCTCACTCTAGCCCAGACTGTCCTGGAATTCTATGTAGTCTCAGAGTGGCCTCGAACTCATAGCAATCCTCCTACCTCTGCTTTCTGAGTGCTGGGATTAAAGGCGTGCACCACCACGCCTGGCTTTAATTCTTTTTTAAAAAAAAATTTATTTGGGGCTGGAGAGATGGCTCAGTGGTTCAGGCACTTATCTCCAGTGCCTAAGGCCCCTGGTTCAATTCCCCAGGACCCACATATGCCAGACCCACAAGGTAATGGCCCTGGTGCTGGCGCTCTCGCTCTCTCTCTCTCTCTCTCTCTCTCTCTCTCTCTCTCTCTCTCTCTCTCTCTCATCTCTCTGCTTGAAATGAATAATTTTTTTTTTTTTTTTTTTTGGTTTTTCGAGGTAGGGTCTCACACTAGCCCAGGCTGACCTGGAGTTCACTATGTAGTCTCAGGGTGGCCTCTAACTCGAATAAATAAAATATTAAAAAAATTATTTGTGTTGTGTGTATGTATATGGACACACTAGCTGGCATTTTGCCGTGGCAAATGAAATCCAGACACTTGTGTTATATTTTTGGTGTCCAGCTGACATGAAGAGAAGTTGGGTATGGTGGCACATGCTTGCCTTTAATCCCAGTACTTGGAGGCAGAGGCAGGAGGATCACTGTGAGTTCAAGGCCATCCTTAGACTACATAATGAATTCCCGGTCAGCCTGGGCTAGAACAAGACCCTATCTGGAAAAACAAAAACAACAACAAGAAGCCCAAAACTAAACAAGAAAAATGGACTGGGGCTATAGCCTAGTGTGGAGCACTTTCCAAGCATGTGCGAGGTTCTTGGATTTGATTAAACAGCTTCTTTAGGGCTGGAGAGATGGCTCAGCGGTTAAGGCACTTGCCTCTAGTGCCTAAGGCCCAGGTTCAATTCCCCAGTACCCACATATGCCAGACCCACAAGATGTTGGCCCTGGTGCTCCCTCTCTCTCTCTCTTTCTCTCTTATTTTTCTGCTTGAAAATAAATTTAAAAATATAAAAAACCCAGCTTCTTTAAAGAGACAGTGTTCAAAATTCTGTTTTAACAATTTAAAGTATGTGTGAAGGGCTTGCAGGTGTCACCTCCTATCCTGTCCGTGTTCTCTGCTAGAGTTTTGCCAGCTTACTCTGAAAAGAATGGGGATAACCTTCCAGGAAAGGCTCAAATGTGAGCTAAACATGCAGAGCTTAACTAGAGAAAGTAGTTGGAGGACAAGTGCCAGAGACCAGTTTCTTTTTTTTTTTTTCCCCAGGCAGGTTCTCTCTCTCTCCCAGGCTGGTTTCAAATGCATGGTGATCCTCCTATTTCAGCCTTCCCAGTGTTGGGATTAAAGGCATGAATGAGCCACCACACCATCAAGAGAGACCTATTTGTGAAACAGAATGAGATGAAATTTTGGAATAAAGAAACCTGCTTGCCGGGCGTGGTGGCGCACGCCTTTAATCCCAGCACTCGGGAGGCAGAGGTAGGAGGTTCACCATTAGTTTGAGGCCACCCTGAGACTACATAGTGAATTCCAGGTCAGCCTGGACTAGAGTGAGACCCTACCTCGAAAAACTGCAAAAAAAAAAAAAAAAAAATTTCTTGTGACCTTTGTAAATGAAGACCTTGCCATTCCTGCCGTACTGTGGTCACATCAACATTATGTCTGTGGTTCCCTGTATGATCTGTGCACAATTGAGACAGGCATTGGGGTAGGTGGTTGCTTTAAGATATAACCCTTCCCCTTCCCTGTTCATTTTTTTAAGCTCACCCCCCCCCCCTTTTGTGAGAAGGTCTTATGTAGCTCTGGCTGGCTGAGAACTTCTGTCTCTTGAGTGCTGGGATTAAAGGCATGTTTCACCACATCCAGAAAAACTACCCTGTTAATGCATATCATACTCATCAGAAAGCGTATCTCCTGAGATTGTGTTTTCCCATTGTACTTGGGAATTACTAGAACTTTTTAGGCATAGGAATGTTTTATGCATAGCACCCTCTTTGGAGCCTATGATGGTTTGATCCTGGTGTCCCTTACAAATGTATGTGTTCTGAATGCTTGATCCACAGTTTGTGGCAATTTTGAAACCTTTTGGAGGTGTGTTGTTGGGGGTGGGTTTATGGGTGTTATAGCCAGCTTTCCCTTGCCAGTGTTTGGCACACCTTCCTGTCACTGTTTGCTACCTGCTATGGCGGAGATGATGTCTAACCTCTGCATATGCCATTGTTTGCCCTGCCAACATGGAGTTCCCCTCGAGTCTATAAGCTAAAATAAACCCATTCCTCCCATCAACTGCCTTTGGTCGGGTTCTTCTGCACAGCAACTAGAGAAGTTAACTATAACAGTTTTGGTACTAGAGTGGGATCTGTCATTGCTGCTAGAACCCTGATTCTGTGGCTTTGGACTTTTGCAGCTGATATGCAGGAGGAGGAATGTGGATGGATTTGAAACCTTGGCCTAAGAAACACCTTGCAGTACTATAAGTACAGCTTGATGGACCATTTCTGGTCAGAGTTGAAAGACCTAAATGCAGTAATAACTGTGGACTTTGAGGTTTGGCTTATGAGGGTCAGAAAGAACTTTGTCAGGTATGTTCTAGAAGCAGTTTGCATGAGAAAGGCTTGGTGCATTTGCCCTGCCTGTGTCCTGAGGACTTGTGCAGGGTTGCTTTCCATAAAAATGGACTACTATAAGCAGATGGAGATGGCACAGAAGGAAAATCTTTGATCCAAAACTGCAGCCCATTCAGCTGCAATTGTTTGAGAGATTAAAAACCATTGAGATTGGGTCAGGTGATCTGCACTGGGACAGCAGGAAGAATATGGACTCTTTTGAAGGGACCTGAATGTTGAAGTTTTCCTGCTCTTCAAAGTTTGCTTTGGTCTTCCCTGGATTAACAAATTGGTAGCCTACCTGGTACTATGGAGTATAACAAATACTGGAAGAGGTGGTCATTGGATTTGCAACACAGTTTTGTTTTTGGAAATGGCCATGGACAGTGTGAAGCAGGTGAGTTGCATTGCTTGCGTGGAGGCCCAATGGAGCCATGAGGATGAAGCGTGGGTTGCAGTGGAGAACCAATTAAATGCCAGGACTATTGACGGCTGCTAAGGAGAGCTGCCAGTGGATGAAGTTTTCTGGGACTGCGTTGGAGGGGTGGAATCAGAACTCCAAGAGACCTGTCATTGGTTATTATCAGTCTTGAGGTTAGAGTTTGATGTTTGTGTTTTTATTTATTTATTTATTTATTTTTTCGTTTTTCGAGGTAGGGTCTCACTCTAGCCCAGGCTGATCTGGAATTCACTCTGTAGTCTCAGGGTGGCCTTCCTCCTACCTCTGCCTCCCAAGTGCTGGGATTAAAGGTGTGTGTCACCACGCCCGGCTTTGATGTTTGTGTTTTAAATCTTTTTTTTTTTTTAATATTTTATTTATTCATTTTCAAGCAGAGAGATAGAGATAGATAGAGAGAGAACCAGGGCACCACCTTGTGGGTCTGGCATATATGGGTCCTGGGGAATTGAACCCTGGGCCTCCTAGGCACTGGAGGCAAGTGCCTTAACTGCTGAGCCATCTCTCCAGCCCTGTGTTTTAAATCTTGTATTATTGGGTTCAATCTGTCTTTGCTAATGCCATCTTTTGCACTGTGAATATTCTCTGCCATTATAAGTTTGTTTGTTTGTTTTTTGGTATTATGGCTCAGTTGAAAGAAAAACTGGGGACTTTTGGAGTTGAGCTGAATGCATTGCATTTCACATCATGTATAATTATTAGTTTGTGGGGGCCAGGAGCCAATTATGATGGTTTGATCCAGGTGTCTGCCACAAATGAGTGTGTTCTGAATACTCAATCTCTAGCTAATGGCAGTTTGGGTATTGGAACCTTGGTTGGAGCTGTATTGTTGGGGGTGGGTTTATGGGTGTTATAGCCAGCTTTTGGCACACACTCCTGCTGCTGTTGTCCACCTGATGTTGGCCAGTAGATAATGTCCACCCACTGCTCATGCCATCCTTTGCCCTGCCATCATGGAGCTTCCCCTGGAGTCTGTAAACCAAAATAATCCATTCCTCCCATCAAACTGCTTTTGGTCGGGTTCTTTGTTGCAGCAACAAGAAAGCTGACTACAACAGAGCCCATGTGTCTGTTACAAAATACCAAACCAGCTTATGGGAGGAAAGGATTTATTACTTAAGAGTTTAGAGGGGGGGCTGGAGAGATGATGGCTCAGCGGTTAAGGCACTTGCTTCCAGTGCCTAAGGCCCCGGGTTCAATTCCCCAGGACCCACATAAGCCAGACCCACAAGGTGGTGGCCCTGGTCTCTCTCTCTCTCTCTCTCTCTCTCTCTCTCTCTCTCTCTCATATATATATATATATATATATATAATTTCTGCTTGAAAATGAATATATAAAAATATTTTATTTTATTTATTTATTTATTTTTTTTTTTGTTTTTCGAGGTAGGGTCTCACTCTAGCCCAGGCTGACCTGGAATTCACTATGTAGTCTCAGGGTGGCCTTGAACTCACGGAGATCCTCCTACCTCTGCCTCCCCAGTGCTGTGATTAAAGGCATGTGCCACCACGCCCGGCGAAAAAAAATATTTTAAAAAAAGTTTAGAGGGAAGTTTCATCCTGGTGGAGAAAAGCATAGCACGAGCAGGAAGCTGGCTCACTTCTTCATATTTTAGCAGCAGAGAGAGAAAGCAGCAAGAGCTGGCTGGCTCTCAACCCACAGTAGATTGAACTAATAACCCCAAGATCTGCCCCCATCAACAGACCTTCTCTAGCAAGGCTCTCTCCCCCAAAGCCTCCACCAGCTGGGAACTTAGTAGGAGGCTTAATCACGAACACCTGAGATGATGAGGGACATTTTATATTCAAACCATCACATCAGGTATCTGTTCAGTGTGGCAGATACTGTGTACTGACCTTTCTTCCTCTCATAGTCCCCCTCTGCTCTCTGTCCCCAGAGGCTGGCCTTGATGTATCGAATGCAGGTTGCAAATATTGACAAGTTTGAAGAGAAGCTTCGAGCAGCTGAAGATGAGCTGAATATTGAGAGCAAGGACAGGATTCCTGTTTCTTACAAGCGGACGGGATTCTTTGGAAAGTATGTCAGTTGTCTCGTGGGCTTGAGCTAAACCCAACTTGGATATGTAGTGTTAGACACATGTAGATAGAGATTTTGAGCTGAGTTTGCCTGCAGTTAACTGAGTACATGTGGCAGTGTGTGACATGAGACTGGTGATGTTGAAGTGCGAGTTGGCTGAGCTTGTTTCACTCACTTTCTCTTTGTTTCATTCTATTTAGCAGAGAGTGAGTGAGTGAGAAAATGGGCACATTAGGGCCTCTAGCCACTGCCAAAAACTCCAGATGCATGTACCACTTTGTGCATTTGACTTATATGGATACTGGGGACTTGAACCCAGGTCGTTAGGCTTTGCAGGCATGTGCTTTAACTGCTGAACCATATCTCCAGTCCTTTTTTTTTTTTAATATTTTTATTTATTTATTTGCAAGCAGAGAGAGAGTGAGCGAGCACATCAGGGCCTCTAGCCACTGCAAATGAACTCCAGATGCATGCACCACTGTGTGCATCTGGCTTTATATGGGTACTGGGGAATCAAACCTGGGTCATTAGATTCTGCAGGCAAGCATCTTAACCCCTGAGCCATCTCCCCCGCCCCCCCCCCCCCCTTTTTTTTTAGGTAGGTTCTTGCTCTAGCTGAGGCTGACCTGGAATTCACTCTGTAGTTTCAGGCTGGCCTTGAACTCATGGATTCTTTTACCTCTTCCTCCAGAGTGCTGGGATTAATGGTGTGCCCCACCACGCCTGGCACTTGCTCACTTTCTTTAGCTATATGGCAGCACACTTGCTTTCTGTCTTCTACAGGGAGGAAAATGGAACAGAAAAGATGGAAATGGGCATGGTGAATACATGTTTTTTTTTTTTTTTTTTTTCAGTGATAAGAGGCAGGGACACTTTGATGAGATTTACTGTGGTCTTTTAACCTCAGATGCAGCAAGCCAATAGCTAGCAAGTACTCTTTTGAAAAAGACATACTTCTGGCTTGTACAATCCACCAGATTCAAAGGTCCTACCTTAAGGTTGAGCTGCTCATTGTATTGTGAATTGATAGGTAGATGATTGGGTGGTATGGTGTAGACCATGGTGTCTTTGTGGAAGGCTGGACCCTGGGCCTTCTTTCTGTGATGTTTATTTTGCCTTACTCAGTGAAATTGACAAAACCTAATCCTTTGGCTATAGAAGAGCCCTCTCTTGTTGGGCCTGTTGGTGACTGCCTTTAATCCAAGCACTCAGTAGGTAGAGGTAGGATTACTGTGAGTTTGAGGCCAGCCTGAGACTAAATTGTGATTCTAGGTCAGTCTGGGCTAAAGCGAGACCCTACCTACCAATAAAAATAAAAGCTGACCTTATTGGGCATTGCCACAAGGCAAACTAGATAAGCCTTTGCATATTCTGTCTAACCATTTGAAAACCTATATGGGGGCTGGAGAGATGGCTCAGCGGTTAAGGCACTTGCCTCCAGTGCCTAAGGCCCCCGGTTCAATTCCCCAGGACCCACATAAGCCAGAGCCACAAGTTGGTGACCCTGGTGCGCTCTCTCTCTCTCTCTCTCTCTCTCTCTGCTTGAAAATTAATAAATAAAATATTAAAAAAAAAAAGAAAACCTATATGGAAGAGTAAAAGGGGTGATAGTAGAACAGGAGAACATGTCTTCACAACCGTTTGCTTTGTCCCTTAGATTTAGACTTCAGAGGTCACCTTTGATTGTCTGCAGTAGTAGTTCTGGCTTTATAAGGTATGTCTATTAGTTTCCCTGGCAATGACTTCTAACCTCATAACTGCCTTTCTTTCTCTCCCAGTGCCCTCTACGCCCTGGGGATGACAGCAGTGGGATTGGCCATCCTGTGGTACATTTTTCGACTGACTGGGATGGCGGGAAGGGAAGGTGGATTCAGTGCTTTTGTAAGTTCTACTGGTCAGAGCCTCCTTCACCTGCATATTTGGATGTTTGTGTATGTGAGAACTTTGATCCCTCCCTAGAGCCTGTTGGCACTCTCCTGAAAATTAGTCCTTTACAATGGCCAGATAGAAGCCATAATCAGCAGCTTTCCTCTCCTGCTTGGCTGACCAGAGGGTGTGGAGTAGCTAGCATTAGTTGAGGACCCCTCTGCCAACATTTGGACCATAGAATCCAATGAGTATAGGGAAGTGTATTCTACAGTGTCATATTCCCCAAGGTCCTGAATCAGCTGGGAATGTTGCCTTTTTTTGTTGCTGTTGTTTTCTCCTATTGCTAAGAAGTTTGAAAAACTTTAAAGAATAGCCATTCTTTATTCATTCATAAAGAACAGTGAAGCTCCCTTCATGTTGGGTTGTGCCAGAGGATGTGCGCTTTCCCTCCCATGATTTCTTTTTTTTTTTTTTAATATTTTATTTATTCATTTTCAGACAGAAAGAGAGAGAGAGAGAGAGAGAGAGAGAGAGAGAGAGAGAGAGAGAGAGAGAGAGAGCGCGCACCTGGGCCACCACCTTGTGGGTCTGGTATATGGGTATATGTGGGTACTGGGGAATTGAACCCAGGGCCTTAGACACTGGAGACAGGTGCCTTAACCACTGAGCAATCTCTCCAGCCCCCCCTCCCATGATTTCTTTACTCCTCAAGTTTGGGCTGGGGAGGTGGACAGCTCCGCCCCTGGGAGTGCCATCATGTTTCCTTAGAGTGTGCAAGCATAGTTGTCTCCTTAGCTAAGGGTACACTGCTCTTGTTCTTTGGGTTTGTGTAGTGCTGGTGATTAAACCCTGAGCTTTGTAAGATAGGCAGGTGCTCTGCCACTATTCTGTATGCACTCAGCCCTGAGGATAGGATTTGTTTTTTGTTTGTTGTTGTTTTGTTTTGTTTTTTGTTTTCATGCATGATCTTCCTGTAGCCAGGCTGACATTAAGCTCATGTCTGGTCAAGTAGATGGAAATGCTGCTCCCCTTCTCTAATAGGAGAGAACAACTTTACTCTTACTCTTTCTACATAGAATCAGCTTAAAATGGCACGTTTCACCATTGTGGATGGGAAGACAGGGAAAGGAGTCAGCTTCAAGGATGTGGCAGGAATGCATGAAGCCAAACTGGAAGTCAAAGAGTTTGTGGATTATCTGAAGGTGAGAGACACATGTTGTTAAGCCTGAGTCGTGCCTTTTTCCTCAGACATTTTGGGGCTGGAGTTCCATGATTTAGATGCTATGTGTTGAGGGCAGCACTCCTTCATCCTATGGGGACACCAGGTTTACTAGTCTTACCTAGTAAACTAGCAGTAAAGCCCAACATACAATTATCCATCAAAGCAGAAGGGTGGTAATGGTGCACCTCTACTATACCAACTGCTTTCTTGGATGTGGCTCTGGGCCATTTCTGTTTGTTTCTGTTTGTTTATTTTTCTTTTTTTTGTGTGTGGGGGTTCGAGGTAGGGTCTTGATCTAGCCCAGGCTGACCTGGAATTCACTATGTAGTCTCAGGGTGGCCTCGAACTCATGGAGATCCTCCAACCTCTGCCTCCTGAGTGCTGGGATTAAAGGCGTGTGCCACCACGCCCGGCTTTATTTTTCTTTTTGAGGTAGGGTCTCACTCTAGCTCAGGCTGATCTGGAATCCACTATGTAGTCTTAGGGAGGCCTTTGAACTCACAGCGATCCTCCTACTTCTGCCTCCCGATCACTTTTTCTAGACACACTGGAACCATAGCTGATTCATGACAATCATGAGCTGCCCTTCATGTGAGTCACTTTAATAATCTCTGAAACAGAATGGTTAGTGTTGCATGTCTACTGCCATCTAGAGCCCGGAGCGCTTCCTTCAGCTTGGTGCCAAGGTTCCAAAGGGCGCCCTTTTGCTTGGGCCGCCTGGCTGTGGAAAGACACTTCTGGCCAAGGCGGTGGCCACAGAGGCTCAGGTGCCCTTTTTAGCAATGGCCGGCCCGGAATTTGTGGAAGTCATTGGAGGTAGGTGTGGGCTGAGGGTATGGACAGGCTCATTGGCTCAGTGTCTGGGTTGGCTTTCATGCAAGGTGGGGAATTGAAGGGTGGGGTAGAAAACAAACACAAGTTAAAGCTTTGGTCCATGTGGACCTGAGGGGTCATGTGCTTTGATGCTACTTTCACTTGTGGCTTCGTAGGGCAGGATTGTGAACTGCTTCTGCTGTTTCATCCCCAGAGGATGGCCTGTTAGTTACAGGCATCCTTGGACCGCCCAGGAGTAGGTTCCCTTTATCTGTCCATCTTCTGATACAACATATCCCCTCAGGCCTAGGAGCTGCTCGTGTGCGCAGCCTTTTCAAGGAAGCCCGGGCTCGGGCCCCCTGCATAGTATATATTGATGAGATTGATGCTGTGGGCAAGAAGCGTTCTACTTCCATGTCTGGCTTCTCCAACACAGAGGAAGAGCAAACCCTCAACCAGCTGCTGGTCGAGATGGACGGTTAGTGCCTACAATGCCCCCATTACCATACACCAGGAGAAGACTTATTCTATCCAAAGTGCTGACTTTAGGATAATTCTGGTGACATTTTCTTTTCCAGTGTCTGGGATAATGCTGGAATAGAGGTTTTATTTTCCTTCAATCACTCGTGTGTTTTGCTGTTTACCCTACCTGCCATTACATAGAGAATGTTCTGGATCCTGACACCTAGCAGCAAGTCAGCTTAGGGAATATTTGTTGCCTTTCTGCCCTTAAGAAACTCACTTTTTTTTTTTTTAAACTGGGGGTTTGAACCTAGGACCTTACAGATACTAGGCAAACATTGACCACTGAGTTTCAGCCTCAGTGAACCTTAGCTCTTAATCAGTAGTCAAAAGAAAACCAGAACAGAATGGTGACATGTAGAAGTGAGGCCTAGCCGGGTGTGGTGGCGCACACCTTTAATCCCAGCACTCGGAAGGCAGAGGTACGAGGATAACCATGAGTTCAAGGCCACCCTGAGACTACATAGTGAATTCCAGGTCAGCCTGGACTAGAGTGAGACCCTACCTCGAAAATCAAAAAAAAAAGACGTGAGGCCTCAAGCTGCTTAGTCCCTTCAGCTATTCTGTCACATATCCCTGTCCCTCCTGAGTGGCAGTAAGAGGTACTTGTGTGTGTGTGTGACTCAGAAAGTGACTTCTAGGCTGGCCTCAGCATCTGGAGCTGCCCCACTACCCCTCCTGCTTCCTATCTCTCTTGGTCCAGTCACCTGTCAGCATACTACTTCAGAGCCCATGGAATGAGCAGCTTATACCCGAACAACTACTTTTACACTAACACTAATCAAGTTTCCAGAGAACTTAATGTCTTTGAAGATGTGGGTTGAGTGGTTCAGGTTTTGTGATGCTGCTGTTAAAAACAGAGGCTGCCAAGGATACCTCCCAGGACACCTTCAGACCAGGCTCAGGGCCCTGTGGTCCCAGATGAGAACCACATGCTCTGAAATTCTGAGTGCTGGGCTCACCTTCACTCTGCCTTAGTAAGCTGGACATGCTTGTTAGGCAGTGGTCATCCTCATTCATAAAACAGCTTCTGTAGTCTCTGCCTTGTTGGTTCTCCTCTCAGCTTAGGTTGTTCCCCAGGTAGCATTTATTGGTAACTTTGACTAGCTTCCAGAGTTTGTTCAAGCACAAGCCAGTGATTTTGGAGTCATAAAGAAATTGATAATTGCTTGTAGAGCTTGTGATCATCATCAGGTTGAGGAAAGGTAGGTGGCAGTGATGGGCAGTCTACTTGGTAAAAATGAACCCATGGTGGCGCATGCTTAGTTCCACTACTCAGGAGGCTAGAGAAGAAGGATCACTGAGTTCAAGGCCATCCAAGGGCTGCAGAGTGAGTTCCAGGTCAGCTTGGGCTGGAATGAGACCCTACATTGGAAAAACAAACAAGCAAAAAAACCGAAAAACAAAAAAATGCACCCAGTCTCTAGTGCCTGGACTGGCACAGTGCTAGACTTTGAGATTTTGAACAGCTTTGTGGTTCTGACTAGGCAAAAGGAAAAGTGATCTGGAGGGCTGGAGAGATGGCTCAGCGGGTAAGGCACTTGCCTCCAGTGCCTCAGGCCCCAGGTTCAATTCCCCAGGACTCACATAAGCCAGACCCACAAGGTGGTGGCCCTGGTGTGCTCTCTCTCTCTCTCTCTCTCTCTCTCTCTCTGCTTGAAAATGAATAAATAAAATAAAAAAAAGAAACAATAACAAAGAAAAGTCATGAAGGTTGCAGAAAAATTAAAAAAAAAAAAGTGATCTGGAAATTATCATGTAATTAGCTGGCCACCCAAACCCAGGCCCTTTACCCTTTCCTGATGACAAAGGTAGAGCGATATTCACACCCATTCTCAGGTTTCCACAAGACAGCTTAGTGACAATGTCCCAAAAAGGGTCATGTGCTTGAAAACATGTAGGACATGTAGCCTCATGAAGTCTCTTGTTTCAGGTGTGGCTTTGATTTTTTTTTTTTCCTTTGCTTGTGTATATTTGTATGGGCATGCCAAGGTCTCTTGTATTGCAAACAGATACCATCACTTTTTGTATCTGGTTTATGTGGGTGGCTTGGGACTTGAACCCAGGATGGCAGGCCCTGGCTATATGATTTTTTGGTGTTTTGTTTTTTTCAAGGTGGGTATCGTTCTAGCTCAGGTTAATCTGGAATTCACTATGTAATCTTAAGGGTGGCCTTGAACTCATACCTCTTCCTCTGAGTGCTGGGATTAAAAGCGTACACCAGCCGGGGCGTCCTTTAGTCCCAACACTAGGGAGGCAGAGGTAGGAGGATCACCGTGAGTTCAAGGCCACCCTGAGACTACATAGTGAATTCCAGGTCAGCCTGGGCTAGAGTGAGATTCTACCTCGAAAAAAACAAACAAAAATATAGATAAATAAAATAAATAAAGGCGTGCACCACCTTGTCTGGCGAGAATATCTTTTTCAAGACTTGAGCCTCCTGGGAAGCATGACATTTTTCTGAGCTAAAGCTCTCTGTATTGCTTGCCTCCAGGATTGGCCAGTGAACTGCTGCTAAGGGCTGCTGGTGGAGTTGGGCCAGCACTAGCACATCCTTTTGTGCCCTCACAGCTGTGCACACTAGCCTTTTAGAGGCCAGTCTTTGTGCTCTCTTTAGGAAAAACAGTTTCTGCTCATTGAAGTGCAGAGGAGGGAGTAGATCGGAAGCTGTCCTGGTTGTGGGAAAAACTTGCCAAGGGAAAGAAGTCCCAGTTTCAGAGGCTTTGCACAGGTGCTCTGAGTGTCTGTGCGACCACTTTCTCTTGGGCCTCAGGCAGAGAGCACTTGATGCCACGCAGTCATCTCAGAATGAGGACTCTTGCATGAAAGTATCCTGCTGTGGCATATGTCCAAGCCTTTGTTTTGGAAAATAAAAATGGGGGATGTGATTTCTGACTCCACATGGGAGTCATTAGGAAATCCCAGCAGGGCTCTGGGAGTCGCTAAGTGGCAGAATACTTGCCAGCATGCACGAGTCCCTGGGTTGGAGGAAGAAAAGAGCAGGCCTGGCATGATGGTACACATCTATTGTCCCAGAACTCAGGAGGCAGAGGCAGGACGATCATGAGCTTGAAGCCAGCCTGGGCTATGTAGCAAGATTTTGTCTCAAAAAATCAAGAAAGCAGTACAAAAGCCTGTATTTTATGAGTTTGCTGTGGACTTTTACTGTATCCAGGCAACCCGGTATGGAAATACCAAGTGGTGCCTGGATATCCCATAGTGTCCCTATCTTTATCTTCATTGTGGCAGTGAGTATATTTTGCATAGCCATGTCCTAGCAGCCTTTGGTCTGCCACACATTTCCTCACAACTCTGCCAGGTAAGTAGATGACAGAGAAACAGGCTTATTTGGGACTCAACTGTCATGTAACACTCTGACAGCAAAGTATGTACTCACCCAACTACTCAGACTTCTCATCAGCCCTCAGTGGGATAACCAACACTGTTGCCAGGCCACACTGTGGACTAGGGCCTGGATGAGTCCAGAGTGTGCCCAGGCCTGAGTGCACATGGATAGCACTAGCAGCTCAGTGTATACTCTAGACAGCAGCATTGGCCTCATTGGAAGCCACTTCCAGACACAGATTTTGGGCCCTGCCCTAGACTTAGGGTGAGAAGTGCACACTTGGGTGAAAGAAACTGCTCTGAGTGGTAGGTAGCTGCTGTCTTGGTGCTTGTTGTGTGAGGTTAGCAGTAACCTGCTGCTCTATGTTGAAGTTGTAAAATCATTCTGTTTCAGCATACTTTTCCCCATAGTGCCAAGGATGGGACCCAGAGAACTTGTACATACCAGGGAAGCATTCTACCATTGAGCTACATTCCCAGCCCTTGGGTTATTTTCTTTTGGTTTTAGGTTTTTTTTTTGTTTTTGTTTTTTCGAGGTAGGGTCTCACCCTTAGCCCAGGCTGACCTGGAATTCACTGTGTAGTCTCAGGGTAGCCTCGAACTCATGGTGATCCACCTACCTCTGCCTCCCGAGTGCTGGGATTAAAGGTGTGTGCCACCTCGCCCGGCTAGTTTTAGTTTTGATTTTTGGTTTCTTTGAGGCATGCTCTCAGTATGTCGCCCTTGTTTTGCCTAGACCTTGATATGTAGTCCAGACTGGTCTTGAATTTGCTGTCCCCTGCCTCCTACTTCCCTGGCCTCAAATTCGGGATCTTTTTGTCTCCCAAGTGTTGGGATTATAGATATACAGCAACAAATCCTACTCAAATTTTTTTTTGGGGGGGCAGTTTCAAGGTACGGTCTCGCTCTAGCCCATGCTGACCTGGAATTCACCATGTAGTCTCAGAGTGGCCTCGAATTCACAGCAGTCCTCCTACCTCTGCCTCCCGAGTGCTGGGACTAAAGATGTTCACCACCATGCCATGGTTCCACTCAAAATTTTTTTTTTTTTTTTTAAATATTTTATTTATTCATTTTCAAGCAGAGAAATACAGAGAGAGAGGGAGGGAGAGAGAGCACCAGGGCCACCACCTTGCGGGTCTGGCATATGTGGGTACTGGGGAATTGAACCTAGGGCCTTAGGCACTGGAGGCACGTGCCTTAACCGCTGAGCCATCTCTCCAGCCCTCCACTCAAAATTTTGATAAGGATTTGGGGAGATAGCTCAGTGGCTAAATAGGCTCTTGATTGCAAAGCCTTCCTTCCCCAGATTTAATTCCCCAGCCACATAAAGGCAGATGTATAGGTGACACATGCATCTGGAGTACACAGTGGCTAGAGGCCCTGGCATGCCCATTCTCTCTCTCTCTGCCTATCAAATATATTTTTTAAAAGTCTTGGGCTGGAGAGATGGCTCAGTGGTTAAGGCACTTGCCTCCTGTGCCTAAGGCCCTGGGTTCAGTTCCTCAGGACCCACATAAACCAGACCCACAAGGTGGTGGCCCTGGTGTGTTCTCTCTCTCTGTCTCTCTCTCTCTCTCTCTCTCTCTCTCTCTCTCTCTCTCTCTCTCTCTGCTCGAAAATGAATTAAATATTTTTAAAAATCTTGATAAGAACAATTTAGGAAGCAGTAAATGAGACTTTAAGGTCCAAGTCAGAGTGGACATTCTGCCCCTCTCTGGAGCAGCAAATTTGCAACTCTAGGGGAGGTGGTCTTCAGAATGGGACTAAGGTAGAGTCCTCCACTCAGTAGACAGTGTCTCCATGTGTTTGTTCCAGTTCATGGCTGGGACAGTGAAGCTGCTGCATCCACCTCTGTCCCTGCTGGTAGACTAGATACTATGGGGTTGCCACTGCCTGTGAGTAGAGGCCCTCAAACCCTGGGAATTGAGGGAGGAGTCAGTGGCTTTGATCTGCCACTCTAGCTCCCATGGTGCAGAGTGCTGCCACCCTACCATCATTAGGAACACTTCTAATAGATGACACTGGCCCAGAATATTTCTAAACACTTTCAGATGTCCTTTGGGCCAAGTTGAGAATCTCTGCCTTAAAGGAACAGGAGCTACTTGAACATCTTGGGCAACTGTCTGTGGCTGGACCCTCTAGCTGAAAAGGCTGCAGCTGCTTGCTGGTCTGTTTCCAGATGGGTTTGGTTTGCTTAGATGGCTGCTGTCCTAGGTCCCTATATTCCACTAGTGAGCTGATATAGCTCTGACATGAGTGTCACACAGAAACCCAGATATGGGCTCTAGGGATGCCTGGAACTGAGGGCCACCGGAAAACCTGAACATTCATAGAGGCTGTTTTTGTAAGTGACTATTTCACTATGGGGTTTTGAGAACTTAGTTCATATTCTAAGAAGTAGTGCTATGTGGTATGCAAAGTTGTTTACCAATATGTAGCTTTTGTTTTGGTTTAGGTGGTGTTTTTTTTTAATATTTTATTTATTCATTTTTCAAGCAGAGAGAGAGAGAGAGAGAGAGAGAGAGAGAGAGAGAGAGAGAGAGAGAGAGAGAACGAGAACCAGGGCCACCACCTTGTGGGTCTGGCATATGTGGGTCCTGGGGAATTGAACCCGGGTCCTTAGGCACTGGAGGCAAGTGCCTTAACCGCTGAGCCATCTCTCCAGCCCTAGGTGGTGTTTTTTTTGTTTTGTTTTTTCGAGGTAGGGTCTCGCTCTAGTCCAGGCTGACCTGGAATTCACTCTGTAGTCTCAGGGTGGCCTTGAACTCACGACAATCCTCCTACCTCTGCCTCCCGAGTGCTGGGATTAAAGGCGTGTGTTACCACACCTGGCTTTTTTTTTTTTAATTATTTATTTGCACTTGTGTATGAACACATCAGGGTCTGTTGCCACTGCAAATGAGTGCCAGATGCTTGTACCGCCTTTCTTTGCTTCTGGCTTTATGTAGACACTTGGGAACCTAACCTAGGCGGTAGGCTTTGAAAGTAAGCACCTTTAACTACTGAGCCACTGTTTCCCCTGCCCCTTGCTTTGTTTGTATGTTTTTTATTTTATTTTATTTTTGAGGTAGGGTCTCACTCTAGTCCAGGCTGACCTGGCACTCACTCTGTAGTTCCAGGCTGGCCTCACTTAAAGAGATCCTCCTACCTCTGCTTCCCCAAATGCTGGTATTAAAGGTGTATACCACCACACCTGGCTTGTGTTATTTTTTAAATATTTTATTATTTGTTTGTTTAATTAATTTGAGAGAGGCATACAGAGAGAGAATGAATATGGGCATGGCATGGCTTCTTGCCACTGCATGCCAACACCAGACACGTGTGCCACTTTGTTCATCTGGCTTTATGTGGGTACAAATCAAATTCAGTCCATCAGGCTTTGCAAGAAAGTGCCTTTAACAGCTGAACCATCTTTCCAGCTCCCCAATGTTGCTTTTTGGGACTGGGTCACATGTAGCCAAGCATGGCCTTAAACCACACCCTTAAACTCTTTATCTTCCCAACTCTACCCTCCAGGTGTTGGGGTTATAGCTATATACTTCCATACATGGCTAATTAATGTTTTCTTATATAAGCCAATGATCACAACAGTTTTACTCTTTGGAATTTGTATTATGACTTTCTAGAATCTTAGTGGTGGGAGGCAGAGGTGGGATTTCCATGAGTTCGAGGCCACCCTGAGACTACATAGTGAATTCCAGGTCAGCCTGGGCTAGAGCGAGACCCTACCTTGGGGAAAAAAAAAAAAAAAGGAATCTTAGTGGCAGAGAAATATGCAGATCCCCAAGTGCCTATCCCACTCCTTCCAAGTTTTACCACTCTTCCTACTTCACACAGTTTATTTTTATTTATTTATTTATTTATTTATTTATTTATTTATTTATTTATGTTTTTCGAGGTAGGGTCTCGTTCTAGCCCAGGCTGATCTGGAATTCACTCTGTAGTCTCAGGCTGGGTGTGCGCCACCACGCCCGGCTTATTTTTATTTTTTAACTGTTTATTGACAGCCTCCATAATTATAGATGATAAACCATGATAATTCCCCCCACCTCGCTCTCCTCCTCTCACATCCACCCTCCATCATATTTCCTCCCCTCCCTCAATTAGTCTCTATTTTTTTTTAATATTTTCTTTATTCAATTTCAAGCAGAGAGAGAGAGAGAGAGAGAGAGAGAGAGAGAGAGAGAGAGAGAGAGCGCGCACCAGGGCCACCACC
>PVHP010033909.1:0-19374 GCA_004024765.1 Zapus hudsonius
TGACTAGGTTTTCAGTACCAGACATGAATTTCCTCCCTTGCATGGAACAACCTTTAAATCCAATCAGAGAAAGTTGGATACCCCCATAATAGTTATGCCACCAGTGCACCAGTGGCGGGCACATCTTGCCTAGCTGGCTGGTTGTATCGTTCATGGTATCTGTTGCTGGGTAAAGCTGTTGATTTTTCTTCCCCTTGAAGCCTGCATCGTACTTTCCGGCACTATGCCAGCTAGATAGCATGGAGGACTCTTCCAGCTCAGTTCCCATGTGATTTATCAGTGTCCCATAACAGAAGCATGTGGAGTCTTCAGCAGTAGGATCTTACCATCTAGTTCTGGTGGGCAACCAAGAGCATTGGCAATAGCCAGTACTGTTTTGGGGGACTCAGGGACCTCCCTGACTCCCTAATTCACAGGCACACCCCTCCTGGCACTGGGATCTTTCTGTAACAACCTATGCTTTCTGAGAACAGAATTAAATTTGGATATACTAGAAAAGCACAGAAATATTCATTGTTAATCATTTGATATATAATAATCCTTAACTATATAAATATATATACATATTTTCAACAAAACTGAACTCATACTACACAGTGGTATAGTCAGCTGTTTTTCATTCAACAATATTGTGTGAACATTGTGAAACTTGTTTTTTGAAAACATCGTGTTTTAATTTCTGCACACATTTTACTAATGAATATGCAACACTTCAATCAAGGCTACATGTCTGTGCATTTGGATTGTTCCCAGTTTTTGCCCATTATAAAGTATAATGCTTATTTCTTAAATAGAAAAATTTCAGTAGAGAAAGCTATGAACCTTTTGAGGCTTTTGATTCATGTCACCAGATGTCCCACTTGAGAATACCAGATCACATTTTTAATAAAGTGTGTGTGTGTGTGTGTGCATGCGCGTGTGCGTGTGTGCATGGCTGTGTATGTGCAGGTGTATATGTGCTCAGGTGCTGTTCACCTCTTCTGAGACATTGGCCTGACTAGCTGGCTAATGAGCCCAAAAATCATTCTATCTTCACCTTTCCAGTGCTGGGATTTCAAGTGCATGCCACCACACCAGTATTTTTACATAGGTTCTAGGGATCAAACTCAGGTCCTGTATTGCTAGGCAGGTACTTTACCAAATAAGCCCTCTCCCCCTGTGCTCTAGTTTACACTTCTCTAGTAGAATTTAAAATGCTTATTTTCGAGCTGGAGAGATAGCTCAGCCATTAAAGGTATTTGCTTGCAAAGCCTGATGGCCTGAGTTTGATTACCTAGAACCTACATAAAGCCAGATGCACAAAGTAGCATGTGCATCTGGAGTTTGTTTGCAGTGGCAAAAAGTTCTGGCGTGCCCATTCTATCCCTCCTTTCTTCTTTGCTTGCAAATAAGTAAATAAAAGTATTTTTAAATGCTCATTTTTCCAAATTACAAAAATATTTGTCAAGTTGATGGGTGAAAATAAGCTCTCATTACTTTTTTGCATTTCTTGGGTTTCTAGTAAATTTTAAATGTGCTTACTGATCACTGGTAATTTGTAAGCACCCTTATCTGTATGATATAAGTCTTTTGTCTTTCATATATGTTGAAAAGTAGAAAGGGGTTTAAGCCTTTTTTCCCAATTCTTATTGTAAGGGAAATTAAGTGGAAGAAAAAGAATACAGAACTGTATTTTGTATTAGCATATTAGCATTTTATAGCATCTAGCATAGTAGCATTTTAATTTTTATTTGAGACAAGCCCTAGCTATATAGTTCAAGCTGGCCTCAAGCCCATGATCTGCCTGTCTCAGCCTCCAAAAATAAATAAATAAATAAATAAATAAATAAATAAATAAATAAATAAATAAGCTGCTGTGCATTATTTAGTCATTTGTTTTGCATGTGTACATGTGTGCATGCATATGCATGTTTGTATGCGTGTGGGTGCATGCAAGTACATGGGCACAGGTATGTGTGTGCAGGTAGAGGCTAAAGGTACATGCCAGGTGTCTTCTTCAATCGATTTCCATCTTATTTTCTGAAACAGAGTCTCTCACTGAATGTGGAGCTATTCCTTTGGCTAGTCTAGCTAGCTAGTATGTCTTGGGAGCTTTCTGTCTCTGCCTTTCCAGCACCAAGACTATAGGCACCAGCCAACCCCAGCTTTTACACAGGTATTAGGGATCCAAACTCAGGACCTCATGCTTGTATAGTAAGCACTTTACCAACTGAGCAATCTCCCAATCTCTCCAGATACTCCCAGGTTTTTCTTTTTTTTAACACCTAAAAATGTGAAAAAAAAAATATGAGGAGCCCTGTGAAAAGGTAACAATTTTATTTTTTATACTTCTTCCAATTTTCTACAAGGTTCATATTTAAGTCATAGTTATTTTCTGCTTTTGTTCCCAATTAGATTATAAATCCCTAGGGGACAGAGATAACCTTTTACTTCACTTGTCACCACAATAGTCAACAAATATCTGCCAAATAAATAAGTCAGTGAAATAATATTTTCATTGTACTTGACCATACAAGCTTTCTTCACCAGGCTGTTTTTCCATGTGTTTCTGCTGTCTTGTTGAACTGACTGCGGAGGTACAGGACTTGCTTTGAAACCCAGTTTTAAGAGAGGCAGTCGGGGCTGTTCAGACCTCATCGATAGCAAGCAATAAGCATCTCCAGTTTTGAAGCTATTTCTTCCTTGTAGTGCTGGGGATCAAACCTAGGACCTGGCAAATGTTAGCCAAGTACTCTACCACTGAGCTACAACCCCAGTTCTTGATTTGCTAAGATAGGGTCTTGTGAAGTAGCCCAGCCTGGTCTTGAACGTGAGCACCTCCTTCTTTGGCCTCCTGAGTGCTGGGGTCACAGGCATAAGCCACTAGGCACAACTCTAAGTTGTTTTTTTTTAATACTTTATTTATTTATTTATTTTAATTTATTTAGAGAGAATTTGTGCCCCAGGGCCTCCAGCTACTACAAACAACCTTCAGATGCATGTGCCACTTTGTGCATTTGGCTTTACATGGGTACTGGGGAATCAAACGTGGGACACTTAGCTTTGTAAGGCAAGTGCTTTAACTGCTGAGGCATCTCTCCAGCCTTCTAAGTTTTTATTAAACATCATTAATCCCTTCTTCTCATTACATCTGTCCTAGGTTTGCCCTTGAGGATAGACATCCATGGGCTCAAGCGAGACACTTGTCTCACTCCTAGCCCGTTTTAGGCAAAATCCCACTCAAATCAAAGCTTCTTTTTCTAGTTCTTTCATAGAAAAATCAGTCTTGGAGCTGTCACTGCTCTAATGGTGATAACGAATCAGGATCTCAGACTTCCCATGGGTAGGCGATCCCGGCAGCTAGAGATAAAAGAGAGTGATGGATAATGAAAGAGGTGCTCTGACAGCTCACTGCCCTCCTGGTTCTCCATTGCCACGTGGCACTTGTTCATAACACACAGTTGAAAGAGAATTCCCGGGATTACTTCTTATTTTATGAAGAGGTGAAGTGAGTTTGATTCCACAGCTGTGTGACCAGGCACTGGGCATAGCCAGATATGTTAAATAGGGTCTACTCTAAATGAGAAACTACAGAGTACCATGGAAAGGCAGTGGAGAAATATTATTTCATTTAGCAAAAGGAGGTTCGGAGCTGCAGCATGTTAGAATCAACTATTATAACACTTGTCTCAAATGGAAATGAATTGGAAATCAGTGCTTTGAGGACAAGGACCAGAAGGGGACAGCGAACTATTGGGTATTTAGAACACGTCACACTTCAGGCAGCAAGTCGGTCATTGGAAGAGTGGTGTATCGACTTTGCCTTGAAGGGCTCCATCTTTTCCTGAATAACAGATCAGCTGTTCTGATCTGTGACATTCTTTTTGGTTTTTTGAGGTAGGGTCTCACTCTACCCAGGCTGACCTGGAATTCACTATGTAGTCTCAGGGTGGCCTTGAACTCATGGTGATCCTCCTACCTCTGCCTACCAAGTGCTAGGATTAAAGGCGTACACCACCACACCCGGCTTGTGACATTATCATTTTTTTTTTGTTTTTTTATAGATGAGCCTGCAGAAGAGCAGAGCAGTGAGAGGAGTAGGGTAGTTTCCTCAGGACTTCTGCTAGGCAGAAGCCACCCATCTTCCTGGACTGATTGATGGAGACTTGCCAAGTGTGCCATTCATCTGAGTGGGCCTTTGCCCATCTGATTACAGTTCTGAAGGTATCTTAGTATGGTTGCTTCATAGGATGCTCCTGATGAGCAGCTTGAAATGACTTTTCTCCCTCGTCTCCTACACCCATTCCTCAGCCCCTCCCCACCAACTTGCTGAGACAGGCTCTATTTCCTCACTTTATGTGAAGAAAATGTATTATATTGCCAAATAAACCACTATGTATAGCTGGTGTGCTAGTGGTGTAGCAGAGAAAGCGCTTTGTCTCTGGATAGAAGACACCTCGACACATCTAACCCCATTGTCTTCCAGATCTTTTAAATACTTTCCTTCCAGAAAAGAATTCCAAATGACAAGTACAAATAGAAATGGTTCATTTGCAAGGCATAGTAATAAGGTGACAGCTAGTTTCTTTGGGTATTAATTAATAGCCCACTAATTACTGAATTTAAATCATATAAAATGGCAGATATGAAAATTGTGTTTGAAAAAGAAGCTTTGCACATCTTATTTCCTTCCAAATAGTCACCTCTATGATTCCTTTAAGTTACAGAGAAGATTCTGAGGTTTGCAAAGTTCTTTTGTGTGTGTGTGTGTGTGTGTGTGTGTGTGTGTTTCACTTGGTCATTACATGTTAAAGCACAATGGGTATTTCCTGCACGTTTTCTAAATGAAGTCACTGCCTACAGCCATACCACCCTGAATGTACCCCATCTCCTGTAAGTGAAGTTGCTGAGAGAGGTTAGGTGATTTGCTCAAGGTCATCCAGCTCCCCAGAAGCCAAGTTCATTCATTACTGTTTCTATGTATGTTCACAATTCCATGCTGGGCTCCAAATGGAAAATAGTGTATTACCCTTGACACCCTTTTGTGACTAGGTTATACTTGGTTTAGCTTTGCACCCAGGCACCCTTTGAAATGTGATTCTGAGCTGGGGAAAAAGCTATTTTAATATACCCAAGTGAGGCTTAGATGAGTTTTTCCTAGTATGTGTCTATGACTAAGAGGACACAATGTCTCAAGTGGGTCTTCCTTCAGTACTAGCACAAGGTTTTGTTTTTCATTTTGGTAAAATCATGATCTCAGTAATAATTGCCTTTCTAACTGCACGGGGAGTAGAGTCACCATTCAGGAAAGGTAGGTTGGTTAAAACTTATTTTTAAGAGATGATAGTAATGAAGCAGTGCTTTCTAGGTTTGCGTTACTGCCACCAATGTTCCACAGCAGGAAGTGGAAGAAAAAACCAGCACATCTTCAATAGAGACCAGGAGAGTGCAAAAGCCTTCCTGCTTCTGTCCTGGAGAGGGCTGGCTGGATAGCACAGCCCAATAACCTCCTGCTGCAAATGCATACCAGGAAATTTGGAGAGGCAAGCGGAACTCATCAGAAATGGCACTCTAATCCTTTGGAAATGCATGCTAAAACACACACCATAACAACCACTGATGTGAAATCACGAAGACATTTTTGTAATATGACCCGGATTAGTTTTCTCAGAGAGACATTTCCTGGCTCCAGATAGCTTTAAAGTATTTAAGACAGTGGAAAAGTTTGTGATCAATGATGACAAAGTCAAGCTCATGGCTGATGCTATGCTTAGTAATTGAAGGAAGCTTGACCAGGTTATTTTTAGGTTTTCCCAAGATCAGTCTCTTGATGCTTAGTATTAAATAAATGGGGTTTCCGACAAATAAGGGTGAGAATTTTGTCAGAGTTCAGTTCACCTCAGGCTCAGGAAGTCTCACCTGAGCGCTGACATCACAGGCGTATTTTCTAAATTGAGAATTTGTGTCTCTTGCTTTATTTTTGAGATCTTTAAAAAAGGAAAAAATAATAACCTGTTATATGCCTGCTATTATGTGGCAGCTGTAGAGTACAGAGAGCCAAGCGGGTGACTCATGGCCCCTTGCACACATCATCGCATTCTGCCCCCCACCCTTTGTTTCTGTCTTACTCCTCTTGGTGCCTCCCCCGCAGGCCTACAGGAAGGGTGCTGCTTGTAGCCTCAGCTGGGGGGGGGGGAGCTTGTCTTCCTCACTCAGGTCAGTGCTGTCTCCTCTTCTGAATGCCTGGAGCCCTCACAGTCTGCCCAACACATTTACAGCTTGGCTTTCCCTGTGTGCAGGATAATTATCTTTAATATCCTATCGCTGAGAACAGCCTGTGAGTTCCATCAGTGTGGGCACAGCTTGCTTGCTTGCCTTCCTTTTAGGAAAATTTCACTTCATACCAAATAGGTAATCCCCCCAAATTTGTCCATTGGTCCATGCCTCTTGTCTCTTGCAGCTTGAGGGTAGGACTGGGCATTAGTGGAGGCAGCAAAGCTGCTGTTTCTCACTTTTCTCTGGTTGGTGCAGACAGGATTCTTGTTACTGTCTCTCCGAGCAAGGTCAGGTAGGAGAACCACCGGCTTTACTTTGTAACTCTGATTGAATTCCAGCTCCCTCTTATCTGGGCTGTTATTCCGAGCAATGGCAAGGCCATAATTAAGAATTATGAGAATTTTCAACTTGCCCTCTAAATAGTTAATGCATGCCCATAGATGAGCACACTGCTCTCACTTTTGGACAGAGAAGCTTGTTTTTGCAGGTGATGGTAACTACCAGGGAGACTCCAACTCATCCAAGTGCTGAGAATAAGTGACTGTTGAGAGCTCAGCACAAAATGAGACATCTCTATGGTGCCCTCCAAGGCTCAGGGAACATTGCAGAAGGTGGAAAAAAGAATGTAAGAGCCAAAGGATGGAGAGGAGGTCTTTATAACATTAGCTCAAGACTTGAAGTAGCCTTTGCATTCATGACCTCACATGACCTACACAAGGCCTGCATCCCATTGGGCCTATCAACCTGTCATCATGGATGAGAGAGGAGAGCAAAAAGAAAAAAACAGAAAGAAAGACCTCAAAACCAAAGAGGGACTCATTGGAAAGACGTTCCAGGTGGGGGAGGATAAAAGAAGGTAATGGGAGGAGATCATGACCAAAGTCCATTACATGTATGAATGAAAATTATCAATAAAAAGTTTTTAAAAATGACTGGAGAGATTGCTCATCAGTTAAGGTGCTTGCCTGCAAAGCCTAAAGACCCAAGTTCGATTCCCCAGTGCCCATGTAAAGCCAGATGCCAAAGGTGGCACATACATCTGGAGTTCATTTGTAGTGGCTAGAGGCCCTGGTGCACCCATATTCATTTATTCTCTCTCTCTCTCTCTCTCTCTCTCTCTCTCTCTCTCTCTCTCTCTCTCTCCCTCTCCCTCTTTCTCTCTCTGCCTCTTTCTCTTTCTCATGTATATATAAAGATTTTTAAAAGAATTATGATGTTTCAGGAAGGCAGAGTGTCGTGGCTTCGTGGAATGCCAAGCCCAGCTCCAAGGAGACAGCAGGAAGAAAAGGCAGCCTGGGCTTGGGAAGGAGCCCCTGACAGATTCAGTGCCGGCTGAGACGTTGCCCTACTGATTCACCTGCTTCTAGAAGGGAGTGGGGCAAACAGAACCTGGTTCCTGGTGGGAAATGAGGCTCTTTCCTTAGCATAGCTGGCAAAGGAGGGCAAAGGGAAGCAAGGACAGAGACAGCCAAATGTTCTTTTGAGGAGTCTGTGAGAAGAGACACCTCTGGAAAGAAGATCAGAGCAAACATGAAAGTCCTCTCAGGGGAGGGAGGGCCTGTTTGCTCTTAGTGAAAGGATTCAATTGCATGGGAGAAAATGTTAGGGGAATTTTTGCCTGACTCTACAGAAAAGTTTGCTGAGTTGAGGGGTAAGTAACAGACCTGCATTCTGATGACCTAAGGGTTATGTGGGGCTGTGCAGAGAGGCAGCAAGTGCAGCAGTTAGAATGGACTTGGAGTAGAAGGAGCAGGGTTCAGATCGCAACTGTGTGTCTCTGGTCAAGTTCCTTCCTGTCCTTGAGATCCAGTTTCTTCATCAGTAGACGGAGTGTCTGCCCACAGAGAGGATTGCGATGGTATAAGTGATTAGTGCAGTTCCTGGGTCTTAATAGATGCTATATCCATCCATACGGCAGATGGGAGATTTCCTGATCTCTTTTTAGACATTGCTGACTTTGGAGTGCTCTGGGGGTGCCGAGGAGGGACACAGGCAGGCAGGAATTTCTCAGGAAGGGAATGGCCAATGCAGTTCTAGGATCAATAATGTCTGATGTTACATTTGAAATTATTTTCTGCTCCAGGCAATAGCAGTTATGTCTGCTCTCATTAGCCACAGCATCTTTGGAAAAGTGTGTTACAGGCAACTGCTTTGTATTAGTGGTGATTTACCACAGAAAGGAGACAGGCTGCGTCTGCTTTGCCTGAGTCAAGTGGAGGGAAAGAGAGCAGCCAGGACTGAGCAGGAAGTGATGAATGGATTACAGAAGGCAACAGTATTGCCAGTGAATAACAAAGGCAAGAAGCCTCAGGAGAGAAATGGACTTGGTAACATCAGGCTACACACAACCCATTCATAACTGTCACAAGTAGAAGGAAACCGGAAGTACTGTTACTGAGCTGGGAATTGATAGGAAGGCTTTCTTGGGCCCTCGGCCCAGGAGCAGTTTATCACTTCTGATTACATTAGGTGACTCACCTGGACTTTCTCTAGCACATTCTAATTAGTCGATACCCACTCAGTTTGTAAGGCCAGCATCACTGAGTGTCAGCGGTGGCTGTGTGTGCTCATCTTTCTCTTCTGTGAGACAGGAGGTTCCCGCAGGTCACCAGCCTCAGATGCAGACTGGATGTAAATTAATAATGGGGCTCAGGTCTATTGCTGAAGAGGTGACAAAAGATTGTAAGAGCCAAAGGAAGGCTAGGACTGCTTACAACGCAAATTTCCAGACACAAAATGACCTTGATATTCATGACCTCGGAGTGCCTGATAATACCTACACAAAATGACACTGAAACAAAACAGGCTAATTGAGAAGGGGAAGAGAAATGGGGGAGGGGAGGGAATCATAATGCTTTATGGCCTATGATTATGGAAGCTCTCAATAAAAAGTTTCTAAAAAATAATGGTACAAAAATGTTTTGACTCCAGATGGGGCAGGGTTTCTAGGGTGGCTCATGACTGCGTTTGTATCCAGAGCTCTAGTGGCTTCTACTGACGGGCTGCTCCAGCAGCTACCAGAGATATAATTCACCAGGATGAGGCCTGGTCACTGAGGCCACTGCTTTCACACACAGGCTGCCTATGCCTGGGACCTAGAGAGGACCCATGCTCACATGCAGGCACCTGCTGCTCTGGGCTCACACTAACTGTGTCATGTGACACTATAGGGTCTTCCCACTGTGCCTGTGATGCCTTCTCAAAAGTAAGCTGCCTGCCAAGAGCAAGAATTAAATGGCGCGCTGGAGAGATGGCTCAGTGGTTAAGGCACTTGCCTCCAGTTCAATTCCCCAGGATCCACATAAGCCAGAACCATAAGGCAGTGGCCCTGGTGCTCTCTCTATCTATCTCTTTCTCTCTGCTTGAAAATGAATAAATAAAATATTTTTAAAAAGAATTAAATGGCTGGCTGCCCTCTGTTGTTTCTTACCTTAATCAACTCACACTTGCAAGCAGCTCAGAAGCGTTTGCAGGTGTTCGTCCAAAGTCTCGATTCCCCAGACCATCTCCACTTGTTCACTTTGCTGAGATCTGTTCTCAGCCTCTCTGTCCTTTCTCTACTTACCCTTCTCCCCAGTTTTCATTCTACACCCCAGCCTCTATCCACAATGGAAATGACCTCAGCACCTTCTTGAATAAAGCCTCAACTTTTCTGTCTCAAAAATCTAGGGGTGGATAAAATCCTGTGAAACTCTAAGCAGTAGCAAATATGGAAACTATTAAATTTAAGTGAAAAATCATAAGATAAATATAAACTCCAACAAAATCAACTGTCATTTAAATATTTTTGTTATTGTTTTGTTTGTTTTTGACATAGGGTCTCACTCTAGTTCAGGCTGACCTGGAAATCACTATGTAGTCTCAGGCTGGCCTCAAACTCACAGCAATCCTCCTACTTCTGTGTCCCTCCAGACCCATCCCCACCCCCAGTGCTGGAATTAAAGGTGTATGCCACCATGCCCAGCTAAATACTCTTTTTTTCCTTTTCTTTTTTTCTTTCTTTCTTTTTTTTTTTTTTTGAGCTGCCAAGTGGTCCTCCTGCACAAATATTTTGAATGCCAGATTGCTGGTACTCAGCGCCCATGTTGGCTGCTGACTGGTGACATTTGCATGCTCCTCCCTGCACCGCCCACCCAAGGGAGCCTCCAGATAGACCAGCTGCTGCTGCCTGGCCCAGCCTTCCTCATAGAGAGGGCCCAGCAGGGCTGCTGAGCTCACTCCAGGCTCTGCTCCTTCCCCCAGCATCCCCTTCACTTCTCTTCCCTCCCATTCCCCTGAGACCCTGTGTGTATCTGTTCGTCACTTCCACTTGATGTCATTGAATTGATTGCTACTCGTTGTTGTTTCTTTTTTAAACAAAGATGACTAAAGCTCCCAATGACAAGCATTCTACTAGACGTATGTACTGATTTCTCAATAGTCGCCCCTTCTGCTCGGCCAGTCTCAACCCTCCAACTGATGCTCGGGATCGTGAGAGCAATTTATGCAACAGGCTGAGACAATTGTTCTGAACCCAAACAAATTACATGGGTCACCAGAACATCCATCATCTCTCACCCCGTGTCTAAATGCCAGTTGAGATGGTTCTGCATAATTTATCATCCAATCGATGTGACCAAAGGCCATGGGAGAATAGCAGACGATCTTTCTTTCTCTCCTTGCCTTCCTCCTTTTTCCTCTCTTCTTCTTTCCCCTTTTCTGTTTTGCTTTCTTTTTGTCTAAGCGCATTCTTACATGGACTTGCCTTTGATACTTTCCTTGAAGCCCTTTTCTCATGATATCATTCTTTTTTTTTGTTTTGCTTTTATTTCCAATATTTGGGGGGGGGCTTGAATTGTAACTTCCAAGATCATGATGTCCTTCTTTGTGGCACGTCCCTCCCAGACCTTCCTCATAATCTAGAGGAACTGATGGCCCTTTTGGCTCTGGCCTTAGTTACTTGTTCTTTCCACTGCACCCAGCTTCCTCCTGGAAGTCTCATGGATGTGCACAGGAGGACGGTCAGGAAGCCCAGAAATGATGGGTGATCCCCTGGGTACAGCTTTTCCTGGGCCCTCATGCTGCCAGCCACATACTTTCCTAGTCTTCGCTTCCTCTCCTTGTTTTCCTACTGAGTCTCAGTGTTCCTCATGCTTTCCCTTTAGTTCGCTTGCTCATTTTATTTCTTGTAATTAACCATGATACTTCGTGACAGTCCCTTTAGAATTCCCTGACTAGCCAACTTCTCCCACTCCACAGTGCTATGGAAGCAAGAGGAACCTGCCAACTTTGCATTTTGAGTAGGATTTAATCTAATCTCAAGGAGAGAGATATTCCTTGTATCATGACAAAGAAGTTCCCAAATGGATAGAGGAAGTACAACATGTAGACACAAGGAGCACCACGTGGCTTTGAATGACAGAAACTTGCCAGCTCACAGTCCTGGAGGCCAGAAGTACAAAATCAAGGTCGAGGTAGGGCTGGACTCCCTCTGAAACCAGTAGGAGGAAATCCTTTCTTGTTTTTCCTAGCAGCTGGTAGCTGGCTGGCAGACTTCAGTGTTGCCTGGCTTGTCGCTCCAATCTCTGATGGATTGTCACATGGTCTTCTCTTTATATGTCTCTCTTCACAATGGCCATTTTCTTATAAAGACACCAGACAAATTGGAATAGGACCCAAGCTAATCCAGTATGATCTCCTTTTGACATCTTGTGATGACTGTTTCCATATCAGGTTACATTCTGAGGTACTGGGTACTGGGATTTTATCATATCTTTTTTCAAGAGACATAGTTCAACTCATCACAAGGAGAATGTCCATTCTGAGAATAGCCATAGGCCAACTTGGGTGGAAAGTAGGGTGTGTCTAAAGGTTGGTGGATGTAAACAACCTAGCAGGTAAACTAACTGGGAAGCAAATCTATGGACTTAGTTCAACATGACATGTTTCATTCCAACCCAGTACCTTACAGCTTTTTGCCATTGGTCAAAAGTAAGTTCCTTCCTTATTCCTGTGTCCAAAACACCTGACAGAAACAGAGGAAAGATTTATTTTGGTCTTAGAGGGTTTCAGGCCATTGCAGAAAAAGCAAAATGTAGGTAGGTGCCTGGCAGCGGGAGCAGGGAGCATGGCTCGCCCACCTGGCCACTATTGCAGTCAACTTCTTGGTGACAGCACAAAGCACCCGACCAAAAGCAGCTGATGGGAGGAAAGGGTTCATTTTGGCTTACAGACTTGAGGGGAAGCTCCATCCTAGAAAACAATGGCATGAGCAGAGGCTGGACATCACCTCCTGGCCAACATCAGGTGGACAACAGCAGCAAGAGAGTGTGCTGAACACTGGCAAGGGGAAGGTGGCTATAACTCCCATAAGGCCACCCCCAACAACACAGCTCCAACAAAGGTCCAATTCCCATGTTGCCACCAGCTGGAGACCAAGGGTTCAGAACACGTAAGTTTATGGGGGACACCTGGATCAAACTACCCCAGCCAGTGATCAAGAAGCAGAGAACACAAGGCTGGAATCAGAGCCAGGTATCACCTTTAAAAACCCATTCCTAGTAACCTACCTTCGCTAGCCAGGCTCTACCTCCTAGAAGCTTCACAACTTCTTAACACAGAAACAGGGGGGACCAAGATGTGTGCTGGGAGGGCAAGGTTTCAAACCCAAAGCCCGTGAGAGACATTTCACATTCAAACTATAGCAGCAGGAGAATTACCACACAAGTGAGCCAACGCTTTCCCTAGCTGTCCTTCACTCGCTCACTCACTCATTCATTCATTCATTCATTCAATAACATGTTTTGAGAAGCATGTAAAAGAACATATCCCACACATTAGGGATTCAGTGCCCTCCTGGAAAGCAAAGTGTGGTGTTCCTAGTCCTCAGTTACTACCTTCCTTTTTGACATGTAACAGTGTTTAGAAGGAATTCCAAAGAGACACATGAAAAACAAAGGACAAAACCAGAAAAAAACAAAACAGGAAATCCTTTTTAAAATGGAAAGTAAGTAGACACTGGTGGTAAGCCTGTGCAAAGCTCTTCCTAGGTCAAGGTCAATGCCAGCTCCTCCAAACTGCTAAGGCATGCTTGTCATTCCCAAAGTGACAACAGAAAACCTCAAGTGACCCTGCTGGAAGGTGACAATATAACACATTGTGCACTGTTCAGCCAGAAGCTGAGGTTCAAGAGACATGGTGGGAATTCACAGCTGTGTCTCCCCTGAATTGGGGATAATTGAGCCATGCCTGGACAAGTACAGTCTGCAACTCTAATCTGGGCAGTACGCTTGTTGGTACATCGCAAAATGTCTCATGTTTCCACAGAAAACGGTGCTGCTGACACGTGACTCAGTGCAATTATAGTCACTAAAGTTCACATTTTCCATAAACTACAGATTACAGATGGTCTCTGAAATTGGCTGTATTTGCAGGAATTCGGTTTCCATCTTACACTGTATGGAATCACCTTGCAAAGTAATGCATGATTTCGAAATAATAAAATGCAAGAGGCAGCTTTTCTTCCACCAGCAAGTGGCCTTATTTACCCTGGGGTGGGGGAGGGGAAGGGAGAAGAGGGAGGATTTCATGAAGGAATGTGATATGTTTACACAAACAGTAGGAAAGAAAGAAGGGAAGAAAAGTAAGATAGGATGAATGTCTGCAGGGAAGTTCACGGCCTGGGTTTCCTTTCCTTGCCAGGAACACAGTGGGATGGCACTTTGCTTCCCGCCTAGAAGCTACACATGACCATGTTACTCACTTTGGCTCATGAAATGTGTGCAGAAGTGACCTTTGTCACTATGCACTAGGGCACAATTTGCTATGTTCTCCTTTATTGTTGCTCTGGAGACATAGAAGCAGGTGTCAAGGTGGGTCCTTCCCCAAATGACTGAGGAACATCGAAGGGTTATGAAGGGTTTTTTTTTGTTTTTTGTTTTTTGTTTTTTTGAGGTGGTCTAGCTGTAGCCAAGGCTGACCTGGAATTCACTATGTAGTCTCAGACTGGCCTCAAACTCAAGTGATCCTCCTACCTCTGCCTCCCAGTGCTTGAATTAAAGGCATGCACCACCACACCCAGCAGAGAGAAAGGAAGAATGGGTGTGCCTCTAGCTGCTACAATGGGACTCCAGATGCATGTGCCACTTTCTACATCTGGCTTGAACTCAGGTCTTTGGACTTTACAGGCAAGCGCCTTAACAACTGAGCCATCTCTCCAGCCCTGAGTTGTGAGATTTGTCACACAACAAAAGTTTGGGAGGGTTTTGTTAATACCATATGGCCTGTCTTGTCCTGGCTGATATCCATAGTGAATTCTTTATGGTCATTCTTACTAATCCACAACCCAATCTACATGGTCAGTGTTCATGAGGCAGAGTTCCCAGGTAGATGGGAGGTGCACCGTAAAGGGGACCTGCCAGGGCAGATCTGTCTCAGAGGCGAACATTCGGCTGCAGATAGATTCTAAAGATTTTAGTAGGAAGCTACTAAAAGACATTTACTTTATTCGGTTGTAATTGATATGTTAGACAACCATGAAGTACTTCAATATGATAAAAGCTAATATAATTTTGATTTAGTCAATGCTCAGCCATGAGGTCCCAAGATGTTATGAAGAGCCAACAAATAAAGAAAAATCTACATCCAAGCCAACAACATGCCATGTAGATTACTGGAACCATTGAGTAAAATTGTCAAATTCATCTGTCTTTTGACCATTCTTGAAGCTTTAAAAAAACAACATAGTCACACGGCATCACCTTGCTTTTCCTCTCCTGCCCATTATCCCATGCGCCGGCCATAGCTGCCGAGCAATCTCCTGGAAGAGGCACAAATGAAGATGATTCTGTCTATCATCCTGGTCACACATGAGGTTTACTCTTCCACGGCCATGTCACTTCCCCTGTCTTCTCCTCTTCACTCCACTCAACCCCTCTCACTGTCAGGCAGTGGCCTTTCTCACGCATCTCCCTCACCTGTACTGTCCAGGGCTCTTTCTCTCTCTTTTTCCTATCTTTTGTTTTATTCTCAAGTGGGCTCTCACTTTAGCCCAGGCTGACCGGGAACTCACTCTGTAACCCCAGACTGGCCTCCAGTTTACAGTGATCCTTCTACCTCTGCCTCCCAAGCATATGCCTCTTTTTCCTGTTTTAATCCCGCGTTCCCTCAGGACTCAGCTCTCACCTCCAGGAAACACTGAAGGAAGTCTATCCTAACTCCAATCCTCACCCATTTGCAACAAAAACAATCCCAGGCACATCATTCCAGGCCTAATTCTGTAAGCCAGCTCTTTGTGCTGAAGGTCAGCTTTGCCCTCGCGTCCCTATTCAGGTCTGTGAGTAACTCAGGAATTCTCTTTTCCCATCTCTTCATCCTCTGTCTTGTTTTTGCGTGAATGACTCATCCTGGACCATGTACTGAAATATGAAACGAAGCAGGAAAATAAGAGAATACCCACTTACTATATCCAGAATAACTACTAATGGCTAATATGTCTTTTCATGAAACTATGACCCACGTAAGAGGAATATCATATTAAAGCTATTTTGCTGTTTTAAAAGTGAGAAAAGGGTAAACTGCCTCTTTGGGATAAAATGTCACAGATACAGTTCATTTCTGTTATCTGAATATTTGATATGAAATAACAGTTCTTTGGATTAAAAAAATTTTTACTGGAATTATTCTTTTTATTCCTTGAGTCAGGGTCTTTCTCTTTTTAAAATTTATTATGAATAAGTCATGTGTTGGTACCACCGTTTCCCTCCTTCCTGTCCCCATCCTCCTGAGGACCTTCCTTGGTGGGGTTGCTAGGATGCACCATGGAGTTGAGGGCTAGGAGCTGGGCGAGTAGCAGTCAGTCACTGTGTGTGTGTGGGAGGGGCAATGCCTCTAGGCATTTTCCCCAACCATGGCTTTTACAGTCTTTCCACCCCTTGGCAGGAGATGAACCACCCCTGACACATCAGCTAGGGCCCAGGTGAAACCAAAGAGGAAGTGACGAGATGAGCAAGAGCTCCCACAGCCAGCCTGACAACCTGAGCCAGGGAGATGGAGACAAATACCATGGATACTCAAATGTTCCAAAGCAGAAATCCAGAGGCTGCTAAGAGTAGACTTAGAACTCACCCACCATGGCTCAGGGGACTTTGCAGAAGAGGGGGTGGAAAGATTGTAAGAGCCAATTTACAAAGGAAGAAATACAAATGACTGCCGGGCATGGTGGCGCACCCCTTTAATCTCAGCACTTGGGAGGCAGAGGTGGGAAGATTGCCATGAGTTCGAGGCCACCCTGAGACTATATAGTGAATTCCAGGTCAGCCTAGGCTAGAGTGAGACCCTCTTTTTGAAAAGAAAAAAAAAAAGGAAGAAATACAAATGGATAATACTTAAGAAAATCTTCAACATCCTTAATCATCAGGGAAATGCAAATTAAAACAACTATGAGATTCCACTTACTCCAGCTAGGATGGCAATCATTAAAAATCTAACAATAGTTGTTGGCAAGGATCTGAGGTAAAAGGAACTCTCATTCAATGCTGGTGAGAGTGCAAACCTGTATAACCACTATGGAAATCAACATGGAGACTCATGAAAAAGGTGAGAATAGAGCTACCAACTGACCCCCCAGCTATCCCTCTACTGGGGATAGCTCAAGGATCAAGGCTCCTCTTTTTAATACAGAGACATTTGCTCAACCATGTTTATAGCTGCTCAATTCACAATAGCTAAGAACTGGAATCAACCCAGATGCCCATCAAAGCTTTGGATCATTTTTAAATATGTTAATTTTAAATGTAGTCTTTTTTTGGATATGCTTTTAGTTAGATTAAGCACAAATGTAGATTCAGTGCTTGAAGCCCAATGTGTCCAAGCGCCCAGGAATCAGAAGTAGTAATGAACATGCCATCTGTCCTTCAGTATGCTGCTGCTGACTGCTCGCCTTCCCTACAATGTCGGACCAAGGCTGTTCGAACTTGACCTCTGACCTTTACACACTTTCACTTACATTATATATGTATTCATGGATTTTAGACTTACATGATATGAGCATGTGTGTATATTATTTTAAAGCTTTAAAATATTTTTAAACTTTCAGCTGGGTGTGGTGGCGCATGCCTTTCATCCCAGCACTCGGGAGGCAGAGGTAGGAGGATTCACTAAATAGTGAATTCCAGGTCAGCCTGGACTAGAGCGAGACCCTACCTTGAAAAACCAAAATCATCATCATAATAATAATATTTTTAAACTTTCATTGACAACTTCCATAAATATAAACAATACACTGTGATTACAATCCCCTCCCAATGCCTTCCCTTTTCTTTTCTCTTCTTTTCTTTTTTTTTTTTTTTTTTTTTTTTTGGTTTTTCGAGGTAGGGACTCGCTCTAGTCCAGGCTGACCTGGAATTCACTATGTAGTCTCAGGGTGGCCTTGAACTCATGGTGATCCTCCTACCTCTGCCTCCCAAGTGCTGGGATTAAAGGCGTGCGCCACTGTTGCGGTCAGCTTTCTAGTTGCTGCGCAGAAAGAACCCAAACAAAAGTGGCTTGTAGAGGAATGGGTTTATTTGGCTTATGGACTCGAGGGGAGACTCCATTCTGGCAGGGAAAACGATGGCATGAGCAGAGGGCTGGACATCACCTCTGCCACAGCACTGCAAACAGCGGCAGGAAGGTGCGCCAAACACTGGCAAGGGGAAGCTGGTTTATAACCCCATAAGCCCGCCCCTGACAACACAGCTTCATCGAGGTTGTAAAACCCAAACTGCCATCAGCTGAGGATCGATCTATCAGAACACATTCAATTGTTTGTGGGGGACACCTGGATCAAACCATGACACTCCTACCCCTGGCCCCCACAAACTAATAATCATTCAAGATATAAACACAATATGTTCAGCTCAACTCTTAAGTCCCCACAGCTTTCAACTGAGCCATAATACCAAAAATAAACCCATAATGGCACAGAACATTCACAATGCAAAACATGAGGCACAGCAAAAACAGATTGACCAATACAATACACGATTCAAAACAAGCAGGGCACCATCAATCTCTAACTCCAAGCTCAATGATTCTAACCAATAACACAAGTCTCTTGGAGATTCAATTCCGCCCCTCCAGCTCAGCTACTCACAGTCCGGAAAACGTCATCTGGTGCTGGCAGCTCGCCTTGGCACCCATCCATAGTCCTGGAATTCTTTGGATCTCCATTGCAACCCACAGTTCATCCTCGTGGCTCCATCGGGCTCCAAGCAGGCAACCTTGCACACCTGCTTCACATGCCGATGGCCATTTTTCAAAAACAAAACTGTGTTGCAAATCCAATGACCCTCTCTTTCTAACCCATCTCCATTCCATAGAACCGGGTGGGCTACCAACTTGTTAATCCAGGGGGGATCAAAGCATTTAGGCCCCTTACTTCAAAGAGTCCGCATTCTTCCTGTTGTTCTAATGCAGACCAGCTGGCCCAATCTCAGTGGTTGTAATCTCTCAAGCAATTGCAGGTGAACGGGCAGCAGTTTCGACCCAAAGATCTTTCTTTCTGTGCCATCTCCATCTGTTCACACCAGTCCATCTTTACGTAAAACAACCCTGCACAGGTTTCCAGGACACAGGCAGGCAGAATGCAGCAAGCCTCGCACGCAAACTGCTTCTGGCACAGTCCTGACAAAGTTCTTTCTCACCCTTGTAAGCCAAACCTCACAGTCCATAGTCACAGCACTGCAAGGTCTCTCTCAGGACAAGGTTTCCAATCCATCCACATTCCTCCTGTAGATTGCTTCCAAAAGCCCAAAGCCACAAGATCAGGGTTCTAGCAGCAACAGATGACCCCACATCCTGGTACCAAAACTGTTGCGGTCAGCATTCTAGTTGCTGCACAGGAAGAACCCAAACAAAAGTGGCTTGTGGAGGAATGAGTTTATTTGGCTTACGGACTCGAAGGGAGACTCCATCCTGGCAGGGAAAACGATGGCATGAGCAGAGGGCTGGACATCACCTCTGCCACAGCACTGCAAACAGCGGCAGGAAGGTGTGCCAAACACTGGCAAGGGGAAGCTGGCTTATAACCCCCATAAGCCCACCCCCAACAACACAGCTCTAGTGAGGTTCTAATTCCCGAATTGCCATCAGCTGAGGATC
>PVHP010033910.1:0-19351 GCA_004024765.1 Zapus hudsonius
TTTTTTAGCAGATGGGAATAAATAATATTCACCAGTATTTGATTCTTTTCCTCTCAAAGTCATACACAAGATGCAAATTTTCCGCTGTCCTGTAGTTGGCTGGCAACTCAGTTAAATGTGATCATGAATGACATGTGAGCAGTTGTCCAGCAAAATATTTCGATAATGTTCTTTCTCTGGCAGAAAACCCTGGATTCCACAAGACACGGTCAGGATATGGTAACACTTTTGTAACTCAATGAATCTTCAGTGCACACAGATCTTGTGATGTGAGTGAAAGAACCAACTCTCATCATCTTAAGACTCAGAACCTTTTGGAAGTATGGAATTACTGCCTCCTACTGTGGTGAATATTGTACACCAAGAAGAAATGAGAACTTTCATCCTATTATCTTTTTGCAGGAGCCTGTGATTCCAAAGCACATGTAGAAGAGTGAGCTCCATGTTGTCTGGCCAGACAACAACTCTCGGACTATAATATTAAATTACACAGAGTATTGAGCTGGAAAGGTCTGTATCCAACAGCAGAGACTTGGTGTAACGAATGAGAGCAAGAGAAAATCTAGTTTCAAAAGCCAGTACTTCTATCTGAGAGCTTTTCTGTATAGTTTAAATGTTTCTGGGTTTCATTTTTAACATTGGTAAAAGGAAATGATACTTCTCTTCCATAAGGCTATTGTGAATGATGGACACATGAAAATGTGGTATTTACAACTCTGATGAACAGAAAACACTATTTGGATTATCTGTTTATTACCGAATGCTCTTTTGCAGGTCAAAATGATTTTTCTCAGAATGAGAAGAGAATTACTAAAATTTAACCACAATTTAATTAAGAAACCAGGAACATAAGCCAGGTTTCCAGTTCTTTTCCATTTCCCATGCTGTCTCCTTGTGTAAATGTGGATCCTGCAGAACCTACAGTCTGTAGAGCTGGGGATGTGGTCCCTTGCAAAGAGCATCAGTGAGTGCCCAACTCAGGCCATATGTTGAATAAATGTCCAGACATAAATGTGACAGTTGGTGTTATTGCTTCTCACAATCCTATGATATGGTTGATATTTCCCTGCATCAGCCCAGCATTCTATTTTTTTATCATGCTGCTAAAATGAATATTAGTGCCACTATTTTATAGGAACAAATTAAGTGCATGTATGTAACATAGCTAATGTGAGATACCAGTCTTTGTATCTAAAATCTTTGGCAAGAGAAAAGTCTATATCCCCAAGGAATGAGATATAGAGCCCTTCTCCCAGGTCATGGGTTTGAATCTTCCTTGATGAGGTCAATATTGGGTAATTATTATGTGATGGCTGCTCAGTGATCTGTGTAAAATGAGTTGAGGGCTATTTCCTTACATAGAAGACAATGTCACAGATGAAATGAAAAGCAACTCTCACAGCATCAACACAATGCTAGGTTAGTCTGACTACTTGTAATTGAAAGCAAAGTGTTGATGGTCTATGAGAGAAAAGCCAGAGGTCAAGTGGTGCCTTCTGTCTTTCACAGTTGAGTCATCTAAGACAGTGAGGGAGCTGATATTGTGATTTTATGTCATCTCAGCCGAGAAAAAAATCTGTTACTAATTCTTAACACATATTTATTTGCCACAGAGCAATAGGTTTTCTTTTTTACAATACTATATCCACTATAGCAGATTGATATAATTATGAATCCCAGTGAAACTCATTTGCCTTTATCCAGAACTTTACATTGATCTGTCTCAAGCAAGAATGGGAAAATTTTGTTTGACAAATTTTGTTGAAAATGTTCTCTAAGACTTTGTCTTAGGTTTCTTCTTTATCTGGTATTCCCATAATCCTGATATTTGGTCTCTTGAGGGTATCCAACAGTTCCCTCATATTTTGTGCTTATGATTTTTTTAATTTTTCAAATTTTTTGATTCCCTATTAATTTCTTCTGTTTTGGCTTTAATGTCTGAGATTCTATCCACCAGGTTATTAACTCAGGGATTGAGGAATTCTAAAGAGGCTTTTAATAGCTCTGTTTGATTTTTGTTATCTTTTCTCCATAGTCTCCGTTTCTCTGGTGAATTCCAGTTTCCAGTTGTGATGGTTATGTTTTGTTGTCAACTTGACCTTTCAGCTAATCTTGGGTGGGTCTCTGAGGATGTTCACAGGAAGGCAGCCTCTCAGTAGGTGGCAGGATATAAAGAAGCTCAAAGAAGCTAGAACTAAACATCCTTTTCTGTATAGGTAGTGCAGGAAGGAAATTCCAGAGACTCGGGAAGCCATTAAGTCTGTGGAAGGGTGATTAGACTCCACCCTAAACCTATACAAAAGGGAAGAAATGCTCTCCTTGCCCCTCCTGCCTGTTTGCTGTTCTGTGTGTGGTGTTGGTGATGGATTTCTCTCTCTGCTCAGACCTGTGAAAGGGGCCAGCCTCTTTCACTGTTATGGAACTTCCCCTCAATCTGTGGTTTCAATAAACACTTTCCTCCCCCAAATTGTGCCTGGTTTGAAGATTCATCCCAGTGGCGTGTTGCTGACTGTGACACCAGCCTAGATTTGTTTTTGCCAGTGTTTCCTGGAATTAAGTTTTGCGTTTGTTTATGCCCTCATTAAAAGTGATCAGCTGGTTATCAAGCTCCTCCTCTTGATGGTTTACTCTCAATTCGCCTATTGCTCTTTTGAAGTCCCTGTGATTCTTCTCAATTAAGTTGAGTCTGATGTCCAAGCTTTTGTTTTTGTGTCAACTTCATTAATTTTTTTTGAGTTTCCAGCTCAGTCACTATCTTGGTGAGGGTATCATTACATTTATGACCTGAGGTTATTTTACTCTCATTTTGAGACTGTACTTCTGTTGTTTGCCCTAAATTATCAGTGGCAACTTCCACTGTGGACCTGGTGGGGGGCTTCTCAGGGGATCTGTAGCTTGATGAGATTTTTTTTTTTGCATTGTGTCTTCCCTATTCTGGATAAAGATCCAATTTTCTCAATGGGGAAGCCAATATAGGCCTCATAGGGTATTCATTGAGTGTTCTGTTCGGGGTTCAGGTCAGGACAGCTTTGCAACTACAGGTGCATGAGCTCCAGGGGTCATGGATATGCCAGCAATTCTGGGCTGGTGGCCAGCCGTGCAGCTCCTCCCTGCCAAAACCTTGAACTGTGGTTAGCTCTGCCTGTCTTCCAAAGCTCTGGGTGGAGGTTATTTCCCCAGAAGCTGGCGATGGAGTAGAATTTTTCAGAGTTCCAGTTTCCCCAGTAGCTGTTGAATGGAGGCTGGTCTCCTCTAGATCTGAAGCCTCCAAGAATAAGCCTGGATGCCAATTTCCACAGGACCTGATAAGAGGTCTGGGGAGGAAGCAGTCTTAGGAGACCTGCCCATGAGCATGGGGAGGCTGGAAGCAAAGAGGAGGAGGTGGGGTGGTGGCAGGCAGCTGATAGAGGAGACCTGCCTGCCTGCCTGCAGTAGGTGGGTGGCAGGAAATGAAGAGAAGGAGCAGAGATTTTTAATATTAGTTCAAAAATGGAAGATTTTTTTATTACAATGGCAGATTATCCCATGAAGAAGACATGGGATCCCTGGTCTGCACCCTCATCAGCTCTAGCTGGCTGATGTTGGTAGTGGTGGCTCTCCCTTTCCCATCTATCCCTGTATGTTCCATGCATCTGAACACTAGTGCTACTTAGCTAATGTTTTCCTTCTTTTAATTTGATGACATCTAAAGCTTCTTACATAGAGAATCCATACAAGATCTGGTATAAGAAATGGATAAGATGATCCAGAAATATAACCATCAGATATGGAAAGAAATCTTGCATGAGAGGAGGCCTCTTATATGGGCTTTCCAAAAAATCCTGTACCCACTTTCCTCTTCTTCTTAGCTTCTCTCTCTCTCATATTATATAGGTTATATAGGTGATATATATTTACCCATATATATGAGTATAGGTGATATCTATTTACATGTATAAATATATATATTTTTCTTTTCTGGTGTTATTGCAGAGTTTTACTATGCACCCCAGCTGACTCAGACCTCCCAACTAGCCTCAAACTCATACCATAGTGAAGTTTCCTGATTCAGCCTCCAGATTTCTGGGATTGCAAGCATGTGCCACCGCATGTAGATCTGCCAATAGCTAGAACTTTGCATCACAGAAACATAAAAAATAATGCATCATTCCAGGAATTAGGTCTAATGACCCTAATTTAGGAAAGGGCATCAATTTCCTTAAGAGTTAATTGAAACCCATGATCACAAAAGACTTCCTATTTTACCCAAGTCCTCAAAGTCCTGAGTTTCACTGCCAACGCTTCAGCCTCCAACACCTATGGAAAGAACACCTCAGTGTGAGGACATCTGAGCTGAACACTGTACACTTGCCATGTGTTCCTTGTGCCTCTGGGCCCAGATCTGAACCTACCTTGTTTTAAAACTTGCTAGACATGCAAGTGTATGTCCACCATAGGTAGACTGAGGTATTTTAAAATTATTTTATTTATTTATTGACAGAGACAGAGAGAGAGAGAGAGAGAGAGACAGAGAGAGAGAGAGAATGAGTAGTCACCCTGTGACCTCTAGCCACTGAAAACCAACTCCAGACCCATGTGCTATGTTGTGTACCTGGCTTTTGGTGCATACTGGGTAATTGAACCTGGGTCCTTAGGCTTTGCTGGCAACCCCTTAACCCTGGAGCCATCTCTCTATCTGATACATAGGTATTTTTGATTAAGCTTCCTGATTAAGTCTCCAGCAGGCAGAGCCTTCCTGGAAGAGGTGTGCCACTGGGGGAAGATCTTCAGTCTAGCCCTACTGGGTATGTAAAGAGCCATGCCTAGCTCTGGCTGTTGTCAGAAGCTCAAGCTTCTGGGTGTTGGCTGTTGTCTCTCTGCTGTGGATGCTGAATTGTGCCAGGTGCTTCTGTCCTGATAATGTTTCCCATGGAATCAATACACCCAAAATAAACCTTTTCTTCCCATGAGCTGCTTCAGCTCAGATGTTTGTTCTAGCAACACAATGGCAACAACAGCAATGACAGACAGGAATACTACACACACACACGCACTCACACACACACAGAGAGAGACAGAGAGAGATAGAGAGAGAGAGAGAAAGAGAGAGAGATCATTCCAATGTAGCAACAGAGATGTACCAGGAGACCATTATTTTAAGTGAAATAAGATAAGCTTTCAAGAAGAAGCACTATGAAATTTCACTGCTAAGTGTAGCATAAAAATAGCTGATCTCATAGAAGTTAAAATTATAATTACAGTGAAAAGAGACTAGAGAGAATGTAAAGGGCTAGGGAAAAGATTTTTCAATGGATAATGCTGCATTGTTTTATAGGAATAATAATATCTGGTACTACATCATAATGTGAATATAATTAATAATAATGCAGTAATGGTACTGCTCAAGATTCTTTGAAGGTAGTAATTTGAAAATGATCAGTATTCTATAAACATTGATAAAAGTTCAAAGTGGTAAATACACTCATTAGTCTTAGTAGATCACTATCCAATGTGTTCATGAAAAAAAATCACATGGTACCTCATAAATATTTAGAAATTTTCTGTTAATTTCAAAAGTATGGCCAAATTATTTGAGAAAATCCAGTCACAGTTCCTCCATATACTTAATATATTCACATTAAGAGGGTATATAACAGTATTTCTTTTTCTTGGACCACCCATATACAATGTGAAAGAGAATCTCCGCATGCTATTTGTTTCTGTCATATAGGGACTGTTACCCCTTCAAGAATGAAGCTTAAGCAGGAATGCAGAGGAAGCATGTGTGTTATCTTTCCTCTCAGGTCCCACTGGCGGCCGTCCACCTTGGCACTGGTTGGCAGGAGAGCTTCGCACAAGAGAACTCAGCCTGGGTGTTATGGTCAGGGGCTCTTCTCTCAGTAGCGATCGTCCAAAGCCTCCTCTTATAAAAATCCAGTCCCTGGGCAAAGATCCACTCTCGCATAAAGGACATTCATATTAACTTGATGGCATCTACAAAGACCCTTGATCCAAATAATGTACCATTGACAGATGTCTGGAATTCGGAACTCAACATTTCTCTATAGGAACGCAATGGAACCCATAGCAGCTTGCAGCAAAGCTAATCTTTTACTCTGAATGACACGTTTCCTGAATTTATTAACCTGAAGCCATCAAATATTTTTGTTTGGCAGGTTTATTTTTCTTTACATTTTCTCTTTTTTTCCCAAAAGAAAACACTTACTTCACTGAGCACATTTTTACTGGAATAGGGAGGGCTCTTATTGTGCAACCCTGTGCTCTGTGCCTCCTCATGCTGGAGTAGGGCCTTATCAATGCTGTGATTCCATGTTCTATGAGTTTTTGGTACATTAACTATGGTGATCTTTAGCTTTCTCTGGAACACTGTTCAATGATTGTTTCTCTGTATTATTTTGACTTCCAAACCTGCTCTTGTTCTTTCTCTGAAAGCTGCATTGATGTTTCCCTGTCATACTTTAGCCCAAGCTGGAACCTTAACCCTCTTGGTGGAGCATTCTATTTGGTATTGTAAAGAAAACAAAAATGTCTCATGCATGCCATAACCCTTGAGGACTTTATTTCCCTTATTGAGCATATGGCTAAGAAAAATAATAGTGTCAACACAGAGTTATAAGATTATTATATACAATGCATTGTGTGTGTTCTGTCTCTTTACATTATTAGTACCATGAAGCTGAGATTTTCATCTCTTTAGTGACTTGCTAAAGCTGCAGTACCTGACATAATAAAATATTCATAAATCAATATTAAATTAAGGAAGGAAAAAGGGAAGGAAAGGGAGAGGGAAAGAAAGAGGGCTGGATGGAAGAAGGTTAAGGGTGGAGTTTTAGAACATGTGAAGCCTTCTCTTCTACCAACCACAGAATGCTAACCTGCATCACTTGCATATGGAAAATAAGCCATTTGCTCCAAAGTTTACAGTAAATATGTGACATAAATTCTTATTAAATGGCTTTTTAGTGGAGAAATGCTTGTTCATTACAATATTGACTATCACTGAAATGTCTACTGACAGATGAATGGATCCAGAAATTGTGAGAACGGTGTGTGTGTATGTGTTTGTTATGTATCCACAAAATGAAGAGGATTCTTCCATTTTAAGCAATATGAAGAGGTTTAAAGGACATTATTCTAAATGAATGAAGCCTAAGGCAGACACAAGAAAATTCAGCCTGCATAAATGTGGAGACAAAGCAAGGATTTAAACAGAATTACACCACTTATTATCCACAGACTGGAAAATTTAATTCCAAAGATTTTGTTCACTTTCATCTGAAATGATGAAATAGTACCCAGTAGTTTGACTTAAAATCACCTGATTTTAACTACATGCTTGGTGCATATGATTTCTTTTAATTGGGTCCTGGAATCAGAAATCTAATCAAGATGCTTGCAAAGCAAATATCTTTAACAGATCTATCTCCCTATTTCTCTCTTTCATGGTTTATTACCACAAAGTGTCTAGGACCAGCCAATTAAGAAGGAAATAAACTATAGGTTACTGCAGGGGTGACTTTCTTCTATAGCCAAAGACCTTGGGCTACTGCTTGATTGTCAAAAGTGACAATAAGACCATTCATAAATAAAACAAACCTGAAGATAACAATTTTCTTATGTTTAGAAAGGAAAATTTGACATCATTCATCATTAGGAGAAAGGTGGGAGATGACTTCTCGTACCCAGGTTCCAAAGCCTTAAAATGTGGTTCAACTGTATTGTATCATTTGGGATTACCACTCTGGGAAAAAATTTTTTCTTCCTTGCTTCCTTAGGCAGAACAGGCTGCTTTGAAAGCTGACCTCTCTACGGATATTTTCCCAAGGAGTGGTAGGAAGACAACCACACAGGAGTACCTATGGGTGAGAGGCTCAGGAAATGGCTTTGGCTCTTATGTGGTGTGAAAGCATCTAGAAGTTTCCAAGAGCACAAAGTGAGGAGGATAATAGTGGCTCAGAGTCTGCTTAATAGACCCCATCTGCAAGACAGAAACAAAGTCTGAGGAAAGATTCCACTGGGTCAGGCACCAGCTGGTCATCTTTACAATGAGACAGATTTCCTGGCAAGAGTAAATGTTTAGGGAGAGGAGGAGTGGGAAGAAGAAAGAGAGAGTCTCCTTTGTCCAGCAGAAGATCTCAGTCAGCATACACCCTACTATCCCACAGCGTGATGTTTGTGCCAAGAAAGCATCAAGAAGCAGATAGGTCACAGGATATCCACGAGTAATTGTTTTATCCAAATAAAGGCAAGGGAGTGCTTGAAGAAGTGGCAGGGAAGACGTAAGTATAGTTTCCTCAATATTCTCATGTCATTATCTCTGGAACCTTTGGCAGTGTGAATTCATGCAGTCAGAAGGGCTCTACAAATATAATTAAGGATATAGACCTTGGGACTAGATTATCCTGATCATCTTGATTGAATCTAAGCATAAAAATCTTTACAGAAAAGTTTCCAGGCTATGATCAGAGAAAGGGACTTAGCAACATAAGGCTGATGAGAGATGGTGACACGGTGTAAGCTCCATGCTGTTACTGGCTTTGAGAATAGAGGAAAGAAACAATTCATGAGGGAGTGATCTATAAGCAGTGAACCAGAACCCAGGATTCCTCTCAGTAGATAGCCAGCATGAGCTTAGAAAAAACTTAACACCAAGAAACCCTAATTCTGCCAACAAATTGGGTGAGCAGCAGGGAAAAAAATTTTTCTCTGGAAACTCCAGAAATAATCATGGTCTCACCAAATCTTTAATGTCACTCTAGTGAGATCCAGGTGAATATGTAACCCCCAGGATGTACACTGACAAATTTGTGTTCATTCAAACCACTAAATTTGTGGTAATTTATTGAGATAGAAAACTAATGTCATCCTTCAGATCAGAGTGAAATAAAGCAATGTTTCTCCCCCCCCCCACTACCAGGTACTCAAAGTTTTCTAAGAAAGACTAAATAATTTTTTAAAAATAAAATGCCTTTCTCTATACATTTGAAAAAATTGTACAGGAATATTCTTTGACCTTGCACCATATTCCTTTTGTTACTTGATTCTCCTAATAACTCTGCTAGGCATAGACTTGCATGTTTCTTTTTTGCAGTCATAAAATTGATATTTAATATAGATCAGCCAGGGACACCCCACTAACAAGAGCACAGATGGGGTCCCAGCAAAGTTAGAGCCCAAGCCTTAATAATCTGAGTTGAGGTCACTTTACATTGATGTCTTGTGGTTCCTCTGAGAGGCTTTCTGTAATCCTCACACCCTCCAGATACATCTCCTCAAATTCAGGCATGATTATTTCTTTGTGAGACTCCGAGCTCTTGATCTTGTCTCCATTTGCCTGCACCCTCGTTCCCTAGCTCCCTTTCTGTCACTGTCCAGATGCTGCGCTGCTTGTAGCTATAGTGAGACAATCCTGGCCTGAGGGCTTGTGGTCAAGCTGACGTTGGAGCTAGTGTTGTGTGTTCACATAGTGCTTCCAAGGTGCCTCGGAGAGCACACGTGCCCATCAGGCCACACTCATCCTTTCACCATACCTAGATCTCGGCAGTATGCCGTCTGGGTTTCTTCCTCTGCCTTCCCTACTTTACTTCAGAGAACTTTTGATTTTCCCCTGATCTGTAGCCTAGTTTTGTCTGACTCTCTCAATAACCTGAGCACAGGATTTAGTTCTGAATCAAACTCAACACGCCATGCAGACCTCTTATTCTAGCAGTTACCTTGTTCAAGCATTTGGATTTCAGTAGAATCCTTGAGGTCACATCTCACCAAAACCATTGTGCTCTATGAGCCCTTTGGCGAAGAAGAGGCCAGCATCAGTGGACATCTGCTTAATCTCTGATAGAAACCAACAGATTCCAGTAAGCGCTTACGATGGAAATGCAGTGGTAATGTCAGCATGATGTAAAGTCTGAGAACGAACTTCTCCAGGCCTGTAACAATTTCCACATTCATTCAAAGAAATGACTAGGAACTCTGTCTTGAACTCAGTCTTTACCATTCTGTCTTTTCTAAATTTGTTTTTGTGGACACTTTATTCCCTACATACTATTTACAAAAGTGCTTTACATACTATTCGGTAAATCTCTGTATTTTCCTAGAGTGTGGTGGTCCCTGGGTAAGCCTTGATTCTTGTGCTCCACCATTGCTGAAAATGTTCTTAGAGATTCAATAACATGCTTACCTATTAAAGGCTCTGGGACTATGAGACATACTGTAGAGAGAAAGCATTTAGGTCTTTCAAGCCCAAGAATTTCTAGAAGTATTGCTCACCGACTTTCCTAATCAGAGAAGTTGTGTGTGTCCTTCTTGGATCCTTTGGGAGCTCATCCCTTCGGGTGTTATCTTCAAAACAGGCCCTGCTCAAAATCATCTTTGGGAGCCCAAGAGTAGCCTTGTCTTGTGAGCTTTCCACCCTGCCCACCTCAGCCTTCCCAAGTCCTCACAATTATTCTGGAAAAGACCCTTCTGAGACAAGATATCATAGTCCAGGCTGAAGATGACCTTGAAGTCCAGATTCTCCTGCCGCCAACTTCCCAGTACTGGGACTTGAGGTGTGTGACAGCACATCTACCTGGAGGAGTCCCCTTTGCTACCATCTCTCCTGGACAAGCAATTTTTTATAAAATTACTTATAAAAACATTCTTTACTTCATTGGAAACATTTTAAAGTATCTTTTTTTGTTATCGCATAACATCATCCCATGCCCTTACTTCCAATGTTCAGAAAGTGCTTCTGACGCATTCAAGCAGAGCTGCTTAGACCTACTCTGGTCTCGGGGTGCTTTAGGAGGCTTTGTTACAACAACAATTTCTAAGGCTTGTTCTGGTGTTTCTGACTCAGTGAGTGTGAGGTAGAAGGAAGGCTTTGACTTTTTGATGAATTCCCAAGTGACACTAATTCCTAGGATCATGTTTTAAGTATTGCCGACATACAAATACATGAGTGAAATAATCTTACCTTTGAGAAGGCTGCAGTTACACTTGGTAGGATCAGCATAGAGAAATTTAAAAGAAAAGGGACATTGTGGGTAGTCAAAACAAATAGAAGTCTTTTTGGACGTCAGTATTCCAAAAATGAGTCCACACATGCAAACAAAGAAAGCTACTGGCACGTTTTAAATCTCCAGTTTAGAATCTAAGAGAGAAGTGAGGCTGTGTGAATGTTGCCGACATGATTAGGTAGTGGGCAAAGTACAAGGGATGGATATGATTGTCTACAGTTATTGACAGTTTGAGTGGATTAGCACTTACCTAGGAGACACACTTCTGGTTCTGTCTGTGAGGGAATTTCATAGAGATTTACCTGAGGAGGGACGATTTAATCTGAATGTGGGTAATAACTCTGATGACCTGGGGCCCAAACAGATTGAACAAAAAAGGAAAAGGAAGACACCAGTTGAGCTACGGCATTCACCTTCCTGTGCCTCCTCACCGAGGGAACAATGTGACCAGCTGCCTCATGCAAAACCTGTTTTCATGCCATGCATTTCCTACCATGATCGACTGCAACCTTAATCAATGAACCTTTTCTCTATAAAGATGTTTGTCAGGTATTTTATCATAGTAACTATAAAAGTACTTATATCATGGGACTTAGTATAGGGAACTGATGAGAACCCACAGTAATATCATTTATTTATCATGTTATGTTGTTTAGGGCATTGGCTGATTTCCATAACTAAGAAAAAATTTAATTCTAAAGGAAAATTTCTATTTAAGCCATTACATGAGGTGTTCAGGGTTGAAATACTGGTTGTGTAAGGTTGAATACAGATTATCTTGATATTGTTCAGCCATGCTGAGCGTATCTTCCTACTAAGCATGAGAGGGCAATTTCAATGTTGACAGGCAGGAAAGAAAAAAGGGAAAGGGCGGCACAGCTCTGCTCAGAGGCTACAGACTTGTCTGAATCTCCCTATTCAGAACCTTGTCAAATGCCTGATTTCTTCACAGAAGGCAACAATAATTCAGCATTCAGCTCAGATGAATCTTCCATGTTTTGTATTGTAGAGCACAGACGTGGAAGTGGAGGCAGCAGGCTCTGCCACTTTCATTGAACAGCTGTAGTTAGTGCTCCTGGCTAATTATCCTGTAGGCTCTCAGTCACCTGTGTCAATGTGAAGCAACTCAACAAATGGATTAGCAGAGTTTCTTTACAGAAAGAACTGATGAAATAGAAAGCCAATAACAGAATGATACATGCAAAAGAAACTGGCAGAATTGAAAGTGTTGCTCCAAGGTCTTCATCAGCCACATTTATGATAAAAGATAATGTCAATCCCCAATGTCCTGATACACAGGAAGACAAAAACAAACAAAATTCCTGAAATAGTATAGAATAGCCTTGATAGAAAATTCAAGTCCATTCTCATCAGCACTAACATTCTATAACATAAGACAGTGTGAACACATGAATAATGATAGTGAAACGTCCACATTATCACATATACATCATTCTATGTTGAGACTTCTTAGATTATAAAGTTATCCATATTTGATAGGCTACCAATACACCATAAAATAGGTACATAACCTTATAAAGTGAATTCGTACAACTCCTATTCATTTTAGTCCCATCTTAGTATTAAAGAACAGAAAAAAGCATGCAAGACATATAAATGTTAAATCATTACTACAATGCCTAGGCAATTAATTTGAAAGGTACTTTAGTATATTTTATGTCAACTTTTAATTGATTTATTTTTAATCTTTATTGAAAATTTTAATATATAAACACATTGCAGTTTGGTGATATTACTCTATGTCCCCTCTCCGCACCCCTATTCCACTGAGGTCCTCAGTAGGGCATTAACAATGCTATGGGGTCATGAATGCTCCAGTCAGTTCCTGTGTGGAGGACAGTATCCTATAGTAAGCCTTCCCACTTTATGGCTCTTACATTCTTTGTGTCCCCTCTTCTGCAATGTTTCCTGAGCCTTGGAAGACATGTTTCTACCCTCCTTTAGTGATGAGCTCCTGACAGACTGATTTTCTGCTTTGATGAGTTTTGAGTCCCTTTAGTGTCTAACTAGCAGTAAGAATATTTAATCTGACACTTCCTCTCTAATGTTTTGGGCCCTAATGGATGTAATAGAGAGGATTCTCTCGTTTTAGGAAGTCAGCATTCCCTTCTTCTCATTTTGATGGGTCTGAGTCTCCCCAGTGTAGGGTTCCATTTGTAAAAAGCAGGTTCTCTAATGAATACTGAGAGGGGTGCTGATCAAGGGAGATAGAGCTATACATTCAGAAGACTTCTGATGGGAATACCTCTTCATTTAGACAAAGACCCCTGGCAGCTTCCTTCTAGGCTCTGTGACCTTCTAAGCCATAGACTTCTGACTTGGTTCTCAGTGCCAGGTATGAGCTCCCTCCCACTAAGTGGCTTCATATCCAATGAGAGACTAGTTGATTACCCCCATAACTTGTGCAACTCTTGCAGGTAGGTATATCTTGCCTGGATGGTTGATTTATAGATTACAGGATACAAAATCACATATTTATTAATCAAAATTTCTCATTTCTTATTCACACTCCTGGTGACTTTTATTCCCCAGCGGCTCACATAACACTTTCAAACACTATGAGAGCTACCCAGAAGGGATCTGGCTTCCTTCTCAGTTCCAGAATGACCTCTTGATACCCTGTGACTGTAGCCTGTGGTATCTTCAGCAACAGGGTCTTGACCGTATAGTTCTGGTGGGTAAGCAAGTGTTTTGGCAATGGCCTGTGTTTGTAGGGCTTCATGAGGGTGACACAACTCTGGCATTAGGATTTACCAGCAACTACCTATGGTTTTAGGGTAAGGATTCTCCTCCCCCCAGAAGAGTACTTATAATAAAACTATCCCACTCCATTATTTTGTCTTAATAGTTTGCCTATATTCCATTAAATATATTCTTATTTTAGAAATTTTTTAAAAAGCAGATGTAAATTAAAAATGGAAGCTCAAGATGTTTACCCCAGGGTGTATAATTCTCAAAATGCTTTAGAAATAGATTCATGTGTTTACTATGTCACAGAACTCACCTTCCTAGGGGAGAAAAGTGAGCTTTTTTCTGACCATCTATGAAAAACTTTCAAAGGCTATGCTTTCTGACACTTTCACGCTGTGCCAAATTGTCTTCCATTCTGTACCATATTACCAAGAAGGACGGATGGGAGGGGACTTTTGACCTTTGGGATTTGACATTATGAATCTTTTGATGTTTCCCATTAAAATCAAAAGAACTGAGAATTGACAATTAATACCTCTAAGTAGCTATAAAAAGATGCTGAACAGGTTTTTAGAGCATTGTCTATGCAGAATTTGGGATTCAGTTTAAGAGTTGGATCCAGTGGAAGGACAGGGTCTGTGAGGATTAATATTGGTTTTCAACTTAACTGGACTGAGATGTATTTTGTAGATAAGTAAAACCTGCATCTGGAGGTATCTGCGAGGGTATTTCCATAGAAGCTTAACTAAGTTGGGGAGACTTACCTTGAATGTAGTTGGCATTTCCCCATGAACTAGAGGCCTCAATAATAATAGGAAATTCAGAGAAAGCCAGATAGTACAAGCATTCTCTCTCTCTCTCTCTCTCTCTCTCTCTCTCTCTCTCTCTCTCTCTCTCTCTCTCTCTCTCTCTCTCCATTCTGGCAAGCATGCTGTTTGCTCAGAGCATCAAAAAGTCCAAAACAGGGTCTTTGTACTGGAAAGGCAGCAAACAGGACAGCAAAGCTATCCTCAGTGTGGCCCTTAGTCTACGAAAGTGAGCCTTGAGAAATGAGAGGTTTTGATTAATAAATACATGACATTGTATCTGGGCCTTGTCACTGAGCAGAATTCTTCATGTTTCTCTCTGAAGAAGAGGCCCTGCTACTTCCACCTCCCTCACACTGAGGCGATGGGAGCGTGCATATAAATGCACTTTAAAAAATACACATACTTACATGTTCTCATTCTTATGAAGGGAAGGTAATTTGGGTAGTAGTGGATTATGGATCTTACTTTATTTGAAATTGAAGAGCTAAGATATGACGAGTCACATTTTAATGAAGAGAATTACCATTTATTCTGTACATTGGTCTCTTAGACCTTTGCATTTAGTGTCTCATTGAATCTTTACCACAACTGTCCAATGTGGAGGCTCACTGGCATCTCCCAGTCTTGCCATGGTAATGTGCTTAAAACACAGCATAACATGTAGTTAAGTGACAGTTCCTTAAATAAAGAAGTTGAAACTACAGGCCTGTCTTTCTCAGTGACATCTGTCTGAAATCAGGTGAAAAGGAGCAGATAATGAATCTCAAATATTGTAATCAAGTACTTTGTATGATGTTTAGGAAGTCATTTTGTATAGGGTTCCTAGCAGGCCATATCTGTTTGTGTCAGAAGAATACTCTTCTGGAGGTGTATATGACTAGAAGATTCAGATGAGTAGAGAGCAGTTGAGAGTCTCAGCAAGTAACCAAATCTATTGTAAAAACTTCCCTTGAATGCAGCAGCTAATTCTGCTACAATTAGTCAGCTTGACTCTGGGCATAGGAAGGTAAGGCTCATGGCTTCCATCTACGGTGTCTGCATTCAGTCTTAGTGGACTTGGGTCAGCAACGTGCCAGTAAGTAAGGCTGTTAAGTTTGTGGGGCCTCATCTCTACAGAGTGTGCTATTCTGGTTTCGAAGACTTACACCAGTGACAGCCATGGGCTCAGCCTTCAAGTAGTTAGCAAAGGCAATCAATTAGTAAAATGATCATTTCACTGTGGTCTCACAGGCTACAGGCCAGAGCGTCTCTTCTTCTTTCCAAGTATTCACAGTCAAGGGTAGTTTGGACAATTGTTTAAATTATTTCAACTCTCAATATGGAAAACAGGTCACCACTATTCACACACACACACACACAGAGTTAAATAGAGGCTATTCCTACACAAAGGCTGTGGTGCACGTGTTCTGACTTGCAGAGAGGAATAGCCTTTATAATTGAAAACATGTCCACTGGTGATTTTATGGCCCTGAGAGTCATCCAACATTAACAGGAGTTTGTGGTAAATTTATGGCAACAAGCTCTGAGAGCCGAATTAATAAGCTTCTGCATCTGTATTTAAAGGTCCATTAGAAAAAGGAAAGGGAAGACCCGAACACAAACTCAGCTGGTGTGAAGGGGAGGAGGGACTGAAGAGTAAGTGGTTCCCTGCCTCAGATTCACATTGTAGGTGATGCTTCTTTGAAGAGAAGTCCTGATTTTACCTTCCTGAGTCATCCAGCCCAGGACCCAGAACTACAGATCATAACATTTGTGGAGGTGACTCTTTCTCATCGCAGATCTTTGGGGAAAACTCTTCAGTGATGCCTGATATTGGAGAAAAAGGGTGAGAGAAATAAGCATGCATGAACCTCAGTATTGGAACTTTGAAAGTGAAAAGTGTCAAAGTTCCAGTCCCAAGTCACTGAGTGGAAATCACTCATGGGTAGAGTCCTGATTGCCACGAAGAGCACGTGAGAGGCAAAAGTTCATAGCAAACAGAAAGATTATTAACATGTGAATTTCACTTGAGCCACATCTCCCACTGAAGCAGTGAAAGTGCCAGAACATGTCAAAATGCCTTTATTTTCCTATTTGAGCTTCATGAGAGGTATATTAATTATATTAATAAATAGAAACAGACATGAAAGTAGAGAGTCATTGAGAAGAGGAATAGGTTTATTCAGAGCTTGAGGGGAAAAAGAAGGGTAATTGGGGAGTTAAAAATGATCAAAATACATCATATCCTGTGAGAAATTAGCAAAATCAATTCAAATATTCAGAAAATAGAAACAAATTCAAAGATTCTGGCTTGTTTTGCTAAACAAGACTGTATGAACTCTTCAGATACTGTGTATATTCTTGTTTCATCCCCTGTTAAATATCACAGTCCCAAAAAAATAGGGAGCTGGAGAGATGGCTCACTGGGTAAGGCACTTGCTTGCAAAACCTAAAGACCCAAGTTTAATTCCCCGATACCCACATAAAGGAGACACACCAAAGGGGCACAGGTGTCTGGAGTTCTTCTGCAGTGGCTAGGGGCTCTGGTATGTTCATTCTCTTTCCGACTGACTCTCTCTCTCTCTCTCTCTCTCTCTATCTATCTATCTATCTCTCTCTCTATCTCTCTATCTCTATCTCTATCTCTCCTTGCAAATAAATAAAATTATTTTTAAAAATTAGGACATGTTGAGATATGACCATATGTGCTTCCTCCCACAGCCAAGAGGAATAAAGAAGTGGTATGTCAATGACGACATTTTAGACCCAAAATTTCTTATCCAAATGAGGGAAATTAAATGTGCACTGAGTTTTTCTGGATTTTACAATATTCAACAAAATGCATCTCTCTCAGAGGGCCTGAGGCAGCACCACAAAACACAACTCCGTTCTTTTCCTGCCAAGAAATCTATAAAATTTGCATTACATTCAAAACCCAAAGGCTATAAATGTACTCTCTCCTGGTTTAGGTCAGATTTTACTATAAATTCATTATAGCTCAGGTTAAATGTCCTAATGAGTTAAGAAAAGTACTATGTTTTCATAGCTTTTATTTCCCTTACTACTAGACATCATTATATTTAATTCACTGGTGGAGAAGAAATCATTTTTTGAGAGTATCAATGCCCTCCATCAAAAGGCAAAGTCCCTGGCTCAGCATCTCCTATCGCTATGATGGCGGGATCTCCACTCGACACTTGTGTTCAGTAAAGTGCAGAGAAAAGAACGGAGGCGCCTGCATCTGGCTTGAAGTGCATTTTGTCTGCTGAGTTTTCTGTCTTCCATAGCGAGAGTGAAGATGGCCTAAAGAGTTGTGGAGAACAGAATATTTGGGAGTGTGGCATCAGTTGACTTGGTCCCTGGTGGAGCTATTCTTCTTGGATCTCACCTCCTTGGTGTGAATTCGCGTGGCCGTGTGTGTAAAGAGAAAGCACTCTTATAAGGAAACCCACGCCATGATGGGGCTCTACCCTTGGGCCCTCATCTAAGCCTATACAAGGAACATTTGATATTGAAAGCACTCCATAAATATTAGGTATTATCTGATGGCTGTCCATTTTCAGAATAAGCATACCTGCTTATTAGTCAGGGTGTTCTAGAGGGACAGAACCTACAGAATGAACTGTAGTAAAAAAGAGATTTATGGGATTAGCTCACAGCAGTCCAACAATAGCAGTCTGCAATCCTGAGGGTCAAGGTACCACTAGCTCTCGTCCAGGTAGCTGGATGCCTCAGCAGTCCCAATCCAGCATTGAAGTCCTAAAGGCTTCCTGGGGAGTTTCTGGTCTTAAGTTGAGGCTGGAAGGCTGAGAAGGCTTTGTTCCAATGTCAACAAAGGGATGCACAACAAACACCAGCAGTCAGGCAGGTAAGAGGAGAGAAAGATTTCTGTCCCCTTCATATAGTCTTATGTAGAGGGGTCTTGCAACCTTTTCCCAAAATTGTTGACTTCCAGAATCTCTGAAATTTCCTTCCTGCACTGCCCTCCCAGGAAAGGATGTTTGTTTCTAGCTCCCCTGAGCCTCCTTACATCTTGCCTCCTACTTAGAGGGAAGCCATTCTGTAAACAACCTCAGAGGCCCATCCAAGATTACTAAACAAGTCAAGTTGACAATAAAACTTGACCATTACACCTGCCTAGAAGTCATTTTGTAAAAACAAAGACCATAAGTCTGAAGGCACTATGTAGTGTCTCCTATATGGTAGGATTAGAATTTGAAACTTATTAACCAAAAGTTCGAAAAAGTATAGTAAACTGTTCAAACTTAATATTGATCTAAAATGACCTATAGATGCTCTAAGGTGAGAATTCAGCATTAATATTGGGAGGGGGAAAAACATTTGATTGTTTGTTTGGAGAGATGGCTCAGTCTTCAAGGCAGTTGCCTGCAAAGCTTAATGAACCAGGTCTGACTCTTCCAGATGCACAAATTAGTGCATGTATTTGGAGTATTTTTGCAGTGCCAGGAGGCCCGGGTGTGCTCCCCCTCCTGTCTCATTTGCTTATTTCTCTCAGTCTTGCTCTCTCAAATAAGTAAACAAAATATTTTTAATATATGTTTATTGTCCATAATGAGTTACATTATTTAGTGGGCAAACAATGTGTTGTTATCCCGACTTCCCCAATTCCCCCCTTCCACATCCCTGATCAGTTGTATATCCTCCTCCGTGGGCTGTCTGTATTAGTCCTTGTGGCAAGGGATCCTGGATATCCTAGTACTCAGCCCTGTTCTCCTGGCCCAAATGTGTTGTTACTGAGGGGTGCCATGCCTCTGGACCGTCTCCCCCACCACGGCTCTCACAATCTTTCCGCCCCCTCTTCCGCTCAGTTCCCTGAGTCGTGGTGGGTGAGTA
>PVHP010033911.1:0-19389 GCA_004024765.1 Zapus hudsonius
GCAGTTGTGTTGTTGGGGGGTGGGGGCTTAGGGATGTTATCGCCAGCTCCCCTTGCCAGAGCTCAGCTCACTCTCCTGATGCTGTTGTCCACCTGCTGTGGTAGAGGTGATGTCCAGCCTCTGCTCATGCCATGCTGTCCCCTGACATCACAAAGCTTCCCCTGAGACTGTAAGTCAAAATAAAAACTCTCCTCCCATCAGTCGCTTTGGGTCAGGTGCTTTGTCGCAGCAATGAGAAGGTGACTACCACAGAGACTGGCACACCAGGGCCTCTTGCCCCTGCAAACCAACTCCAGACATCGGCACCATTTTGTGCATCTGGCTTTACGTGGGTGCTGGGGAATTGAACCAAGGCCAACCCTGACCAGCGGACTTTGCAAGCAACGCCTTTAGCCACTGAGCAACTTTTCCAGCCCCTGGTCACCGTGTTTTAATATCTTGCTCACAAGCATTAAGAGCTTCAGTAGAGCATCTTCTCCCTCCAGCTCATCCCAGAATCGCGTGGCTCACAGAGGCCTTCTAGTCTTCAAGGAAGATGAGAGCGGTTGTGTATGTCTGCACTCACTCCGGGCTGGATTGCCCATGAGGGAATTTCCTGACTAGCAGGACCCATCCTGCAGCTCTGTGGAGGAACGAGGTTCAGTGTAAGCTGGGAGGTGGGCTGAGGACAAACAAGGGGTCCTCACGGACATCTCACTGCTGGCTGAGGATGGTGTGCATCTGCTTGCTGCTTCACTTTTGGCAAAGACAAAGCTGCTTCTAATGGCTTGGGCAAACAAGACTTCCCACTACTCCGTAGAAGTACAGAGTGAGACGGTTTTTATGTCCCTCAAGCAAGACTGCCTGAGCTGGGTGGCCTCAGAGCGACCATAGAAGCGACCTGGTAAGTCACTCTGCCAGTAAAGTGTTTGCAAGCATGAAGACCTGAGCTTGGGCCCAAGAACCCATATAAAAATGCCTGATGGGGTGGTCCGTGTTTATAATCTCAGCACTGAGGAGCCAGACAGGAGGATTCTTGGAGTTTGCTACCTAGACAGTCCAGCTACTTGGCGAGCTCCAGGCCAGTGAGAGACCTGTCTCAAAGAAGTGTCCTGAGGGAGTGTCCTCTGACCTACACACCCACGTGCATGCATGCATGTGCACGCACGCACGCGCGCGCGCACACACACACACACACACACATACACACACACAGATTAACTTTCTTGTCATTACCAAATACCTGTCAAAAAGCAACTTAAAGGAGGGAGGATTTGTTTTCTATTGTTGTTTACAGTGTGAGAACGTGAATCAATCCATCATGACGGGGCAGGCAGGGTAGTTCATGGCGGCAGAAGCAGGTGGCTAGGACTTGTCACATCTGAACAGTTCAGTTAAACATCTTCTCATGAAAAGCTGGTGCCCACGTTCACCTGGCTGGTCCTTTTCCACTTCGTGTTCAAAGATGGGTCTGGGAAGCCATCTTATCTAATGCCACCCACGTTCAGGGTGAGCCTCCTCTCCTCAGCCAACCCTGCCTGGAGACGCCCTGAAAGACGGGCCCAGAGCTGTGTCTTCAAGATCTCTCGGAATCCGATGTGAAGATAAACCACCAGGAAAGCGACGCTTTTGCTCTGTGAGGAGACCAAGATGCCGTCCACCGTGAGCACGCATGCTCAGAGAGAAGGTTGTTTTTCCAAGGAAAAGGTGTCCTGCTACACAGAGACCTGGCTTAGTTCCATTCTATGGGAGTTTTAAATTGGACAGCCTTCTGCTGGCCCCAGATTGGTGACATTCCTTGTTTTATGTAAATATTTGACCCATGTCTCGTTGTTGGCAGCCTTCAGAAATCGATCTCTTCTTCACTGTATCATTTTGGTTTCTTTTGTTTGTAATTGATTTAATTGCCTGCAAGACAGCTCTCATTATTCCTCCTCCACAGGACCACTGTCCACAGTTGTGCATTCAAACAGGACTTCTGTACAAGCTGTGGTGTCCTCATTAAATGAGAGAGTGCTGTGACCAAGGCCATCCGTTCACAATTTTTACAAAAGTTAAGCTCATGAGGCAGGCGGAAGAGATTTTAATTCTCTAAACCTTCTGAGATGATGAAATGGTAAAATGAGACCAGGGCCTCACAGAGGATGGGACACACCCAGAGCTGGGGGGACAGGCCAGGAGCACTCTGGGAGCTCAGGCGAGATGCTCTTCGGAATTACTGTTACCACCAGACAACAGTTGGAAGGCAAGACCCTAAACTATTCTCTGGTTTTTTGGACCAGTTTCATTCTGAAAGGCTTTCATTTCTGATTTTTTTCCATATTGTTAAACCTGCCTTGACTGTGGCTATTTTGATGTGTTCCTGTCTGGTTGGCCTGCCTCTTGCTCTTGGGGTCAAGAACGTTTAGGTTTAGAACATTGTTTAGTTTCATGTTAACCTCAGACCCCAGAATGCTGCATTCTGACGTCATTGTTATGCTTTTTGTTTTCCTTTAACCTGCAGCCAGTCATCCCACATGGAATTGGAAGGCACTTCGGCCAGCGACCATCCTGGCTGCGTTCACTCCCCGCCCTCTTCTCTCTCAGTGGGGCCAGAGTGGCCAGCCACCAGGAAGGGTTACCCAATGCCAGCACCTGCCAAGGAAAGCACAAGCAAAAAAAAAATGCATGTTTTTAGGAGAGTCGGGGACATGGCTCCTGCTCCTGCCAAAAGCATTCTGCCAGCAGCACAAGGAGAACACCTTGAACTTGTCTCTTCTGAGGCGCGGTGGGTAAGCATCAGGCAGACTTCTGACAGGGAGGCGAGCCGGGTGACCTCAGCAGGAGTCTCTGCAGGGTGGTAGCCTTACGCAGGAATCTCAGTAATAAAACACATCTGAGCTCCAGTGTGTGGGAGGGAGGAGAAGTCACGGCTGAGCGAATGGGAGGGTTTGTGTTGTTGCTGGAAGGAAGGTGGTCTGGGGAGCAGGGATCAGCTCGGGGGTGAGGAAGCAGGACAGAAGCCTGCAGCTTGGCCGGAAGACTTGACTGGGTGATCAGCTAATGCTGTCATTCCTCTGATCCCATAGTCCCAGCAGGGAGGGGGGAAGGACGCTGCTCACCAGGCTGGGCTTCTCTACCGCAGAGCAAACCTGCGTGCTGTGAACTTTACGGGCTCTTCATCAGCGGCTCCTCCGCCCAGTGACAGCAAACGAAATCTAAGCTACCTGTCTCGTCTTGTCTTTGACAACCTGTTATTAAAGGGCAATGCAGAAAATAAGGATGCCATCTTCCTTATATGTCATTCCAGGGAATAAACGTGCCCTTTGGGAACACCTTTCCGAGAGCAGACTGTAGGAATCCACCATTTATATATTTCATTTATTATTTATTTGTTTACTGCTTTCCACCCAGACTGGCCCTGGAACTCATTATGTACACCAGGTTAGCCTTGAACTCATGACAATCCTGAAGCCTCAGCCTCCCGGCTCCTGGGACTCCAGGTGTGAACAAGCATTTCTTAGTCTGGGGGGCCTTTTTCAAGCCTTTGGACCAGAGGACAAAGCATTTCTAGAGCCTGCATGGCCAGGGAAAGCTGTTCCTGCTTCAAGCAAATGTCCTGCAGGACTAGAGCTCTGGAGACAGCGATGAGGCGTTGCAGCACCCCCGGCTGCTCTCTCGAAGCCTGGGGTTCTGACTGAGAGGGAGGTTGGCTTTCCATTGTAGCCCTGCTGCAGAGAATAGGGAATATCAAAGCAGCCTCTCCAGATGTTTCGGGGCTTTTCCCTGAATCTCTTAGCTGTATGTAGCCACACATTATATTTTCTTTTAGCCTGGCTTTAAAAAAATTATAATTTCCTATCCAAAGCTATTTAGCTATACCTGAGACACACCCTCTGTAAAACTGATATCAGATTGGAGTGGTCTCCATAGCAATCTTCATTAAGGCTTTCTCTTTTATCTTACTGTCTACAAATATATATATATATATATATATATATATATATATATATATATATATATATATATTATATATGTAGAGAGAGAGAGAGAGAGAATGTCTATGTGTATGTGTGTGCGTGGACATGTGTAGACCAGACAGCAGCATTGGTTATTATTCCTCACAAATGCTGTCCATCTTTTTCTCTTTCTTTTTCTTTTTTTCTTTTTTGTGACGGGGTCTCTCACTGGTGTGTGACTCACCAGTTAGGCTAGAATAGCTGAACAGTGAGCCCCAGGGACCCTCCTACTCTACCTCCTCAGTGCTGGCTCTACATTTTTTTAATGAATTAATTATTTGGGGTGGTTCAATTCAGGGGTCCACCATAAATGTGTTTTGAATTCTAGTGGCGATTTGGGAGTTGGAGCTCTTAGAGGTATATATTGTTGGGGGCAGGGTTCTGGGTGTTCTGGCCAGCGTCCCCTTGCCAGTGTTTGGCACCCTCTCCTGTTACTGTGGTTACCTGATGTTGGCCAGGAGGTGATGTCCAGCCTCTGCTCATGCCGTTGTTTCTCCTGCCGTCATGGAGCTTCCCCTCCAATAAACCCTTTCCTCACACAGGCTACTTTGGTTGGATGCCTTGTGCCAGCAGCCAGAAGCTGACTGGGACACTTGTATTTGCTGTGTGTGTGTGTGAACGTGTGTGTATGTATGTGTGCAAGTGTGAGTGTATGAGTGAGTGACTGTGTGTCATATGTGTGCACCACATTTGTTTATTTGGTGTGTGGGGGTGGGTGTGAGTATGGGGGGGGGCGTGAGTGTGTGTGTGTGTGTGTGTGAGTATGTGTGTGTGTTGTGAGTGAGTGTGTGTATATGCACCATGAGCACACGTGAAGGGCAGAGGCAACTTCTGGGAGGTTCCTCACCTTCAAGTTGTTTGAGGCGGTCTGCCATTCTTCGCTGCACCAGCCATCAGGAACGTGGTCCATGAGATTCCAAGAAATTTTCTTGTCTCTGCCTCTCTTCTCACCTTGGGGTTCCAGACGTTTGTCCCAGCTTCTGGCTTTTACAAGGGGACCGAGGATCTGAACTCGGGTACTCAGAGTTTAATGGAAAATGCTTTATCCACTGAGTCAGCTCCTCAAACCCATGTGCAACCTTTGTCCATGGGTTCTGGGCACCAAACTCAGGTCCTCATAATCACGATGCAAGTTCCTTACCAACTCAGCTATGTCCCAGCCCTTGGATATTTTTATAAATGGTATAGATGTGTATTGGGCATGGTTTTCTAGAGGCACTGAACATATAAGTGTGTGCATAAATAATGAATACACTTCTGTATGTGCATATATATGATGTATAAACACACATATATGGTATTTACTACATTGGCTCACACAGTAGGGGCTGGTAGATCACCAAAAATTCCTGGAGAGTTGTTGGAGTGGAGTCTGGTGCAGAAGGACAGCCCTAGGGAGACATGCTCACTCAGGAGGAAGGGTGGGCAGCCAAGCTCATACTCCCCTTTCCTTGGGTCTCTTCATCTGTGCCACCCACTGGAAGGGGCCCACTTGAGGGCAGGTCTCCTCCTCAGTTCATCATCACTGGAGATGAGCACATGGATACACCCAGAGGTGTGTCTCCTTGTTGATTCTAAATAACATCTAGTTGACAAGACCAACCGTCATGGGATGACATCATAGAAGCATGCTTATCAGTTACTCCCGATGGCCCCAAACCAGGGCTGATGACAAATTTGTTGAAGAGAATATGGTCTCAATGGCAGATAGAACTGATAGGCTAAATCCAGAAAGCTGAAATATAGTCAAAAGAAACCAAGTTCTTTCCTGGAGCCCTTAAATCTTATGTTGAGGACGTGACTCAGTAGCTTGTGTGGACAGTAGTCTTCCATCTACTGCCTGTGCCGTGTGAGAGAAAGATGACGTAAGAGTTTGAAGCCACGCAGAACTCTGTTAGAAGCTCGGGGGAAGCAGAGTGTGCGTCTAATCAAAGACATCACCTAAGTTTCCAACTTTCCCAAAGATGAGCACAGAGCTCAGCAAAGCTACACCCTTAGACACTCCATCCCCTGTCACTGAACATGTGAAGGGACGTCCCACCCTAGCATCCATCCTCCCTCGTGTGATAAGCACAAAATGACACACACTGGAGGACTTGTCATTCAGTGATGGTGACAGGTTTAAACAATCACAGAATGTTCACGGTCATCCAAGGTCATTCGGGTTCATGGACGGCCCCACCAGCCTTCCTTAGCTATTCCAGCCTTGCTGCTCGGTCTCAAGGCTCAGTTCCTGTGGATGAGATATTGCTCATTTTCTTTTATTTCAGCATAGGCAGGGCTTTAGGAACGATTACCACCCTACTATGCATTTAGCACGGTGACACCTCTCTGTCTCTAACAGCTCATCCTTTGACAGTCCCCTCCCCAGCTTCCACGTGCCTGCTGAGGTCCTTAAATTCTGCTGCTGTGAATGTGCCACACTGGGAATACAGACCTGCCTCCTGCTCTGGTCTCTGAGGGTGTTTCCAGGGAGGATTAGCTGAAGGAGAAGTCTTTCCTCCAGAGCGAATCCTTCTAGAGTGAGTGGTCCTTCCTGTATGTAAGGAAGCTCTGAGGGAACACAGCCCCTTTTTACCTGGCTGCAGGTGCTACTTGTGGGTGAGTGCTAACCTGTTTGTCACCCCCACCCCCGATTCACTTGTATGCGCATGCGCCTTTATCCTGTGCATGGCCTCTGATTGGATGACCATTGCTGATTTGACCACCAGGGCTTGGATAATGCGGACTCTTTCTCAGTGCTCAGACATGTGCACACAGCCATGGGAGACAGTTGGGATAATCCCGGAGCTCACAGCCAGCTGATCTGGCACACAGTAGCGAAAATAAGAACAGAGAGACTGTCTCAAAGGAAGGTGGAAGGAGAGGATAAATGCCCCTAAATTGACCTCTGACCTCACACACATGCTGTGGCAGGAGCAACTCCCCCCTGCCACACACACACCAAACTTTTTCAAAGTGGTCGTACCATTTCACGTTCCATCATAATTCACAGTTCACTTTCTCTGAAACATTCTTGCCGGGAGTGAAAACTGGCAGCCAGTTTCATCATTCCATTGGACTCACAGAAATATTTCACACTGGATTTAATTCGTTTCACAGGTGGCCTCGGACATGGAATGTTTCTTCATGTGCTAGTGGCCCTTCAGATGATCACTTTATATCTCCTCAAAGTTTTGGCCCGATGAAAACTAGAATTAACTTTCATTAATTCTAGATATGATTCCTTGACTATATTCTAATAGGAGGCAAGTACTTTGTTCTTAGGCTTTTTAATGTTTTGTTTGTGTGTGCATGTGTGTGTGTGGGTGTGTGTGGGTGTGTGTGCTCAAGCTCCAGTTCTTGGGTACTCATGAACATGAGAGTGTGTGCTTGCAAAGCCTGACAACCCTGTTTCAATGCCTCAGTACCCACATAAAGCTAGAAGCACAAAGGGAGAATGAGGCTGGAGTTCTATTTGCAGTGACAGGACATCCTGGTATGTTCTTTCTCTCCTCCTCCCCCCCCCCTCTCTCTCTTTCTCTCTCTCCTTGAAAATATATATAAATATATTTTTTATTTTTATTTTTTAAAATATTTTATTTAATCATTTTTAAGCAGAGAAAAAGAGAGAGAGAGAGGGAGAGAGAGCATCAGGACCACCACCTTGTGGGTCTGGCTTATGTGGGTACTGGGGAATTGAACCCCGGGTGTCATAGTTTGATCCAGGTGTCCCCCACAAACAATTGAATGTGTTCTGATAGATCCTCAGCTGATGGCAGTTTGGGTTTTACAACCTCGATGAAGCTGTGTTGTCAGGGGCGGGCTTATGGGGTTCTAAGCCAGCTTCCCCTTGCCAGAGTTTGGCACACCTTCCTGCCGCTGTTTGCAGTGCTGTGGCAGAGGTGATGTCCACCCTCTGCTCATGCCATCGTTTTCCCTGCCAGGATGGAGTCTCCCCTCGAGTCCGTAAGCCTAATAAACCCTCTCCTCCACAAGCCGCTTTTGTTTGGGTTCTTTCTGCGCAGCAACTAGAAATCTGACCGCAACACCAGGCCTTAGGCACTGGAGGCGAGTGCCTTAACCACTGAGCCATCTCTCCAGCCCTAAATATATTTTTTAAAGTCAGTAACTAGAAAAGCATTGGGATCCATATTACAAATTCCTAGTACTGAAACTTAGTCAAGTGAGTTTAAAAGACACTATAGTATGACATGGGGTCTAGTTGTACAGCCCACATCCCTTGCATCATGAAACAGACAAACAACTCGGTTAGGTGAGAAACCTTGACTTCGCAAGGAAGAGGGTGCTGAGTGACTGCTTGGGAAGGTTATAAGCTACAGAGCAGGATGCTTCTAGAAGGAATCTGGAGCCCCTGAGCCGAGCTCAAGAGAGGCTGTCTATCAAGCCCTAACTCTGTGGCTCGCACGCTCACAGGGCAAGGGCTGAAGCCTCCTCGCAGCTAGCTGGGGGTGCAGTTCCAGGATGCTGAGGGATGGCCCCTGTGGGCCCGTCTGAGAATGGACACTGACCATCGTCCCTGCATCCTTCAGTCCTCAGCTCAAATCCGCACTGGCCCAGGCACTGCAGCGCGGGTAGTTGACACTGCCGAGTGCCATCCAGGTCCCTCTGAGGGTCAGCTTGTGTGACCATCACAACATTCCTCCCCTACTTTCTTTCCACATACCATGCGGCTGCTCAGTGAAAGCTGGGAGTTCCTGGAGAGCTACAATGCCTTTCTTCCCCTGTCAGCGGTCTATAGGTTGGATTGCACACCCTCCTTTCCATTTCCTTTGCCTTCCATGAGTGTCGTTCATTGCATCTGGGTGACCTGCTTACTGCCACTGGAGAGAGGCAGTGGCGTTAGCATGAAGCCAAGCCAAGGCAAACCTTTCCAGCCAGCAGCTTCCCTGCTTTCCAACACCGCACACAGTTTTTTTGGAGGGCCCGTCTTGACGCAGCCGTCGGGGTAACTCGTCACTGCCTGGCTTGCAGAAGAGGGTCCTGTGTGTGAGCGGGCTTGCAAATCAACCAAGTTTCTCGGCTCCTCATATCCCAGGCCAAATGGCTCCAGGACAGAACTTATAAGCATTGTATGTGGAAACAATCCTATTTGCTTTTCTATCACACGTTTACCGTGGAGGGAGAGATGCTTTCATATTTCAAGAAAATTGCTAGAGGAAAACATGCTTTTTATTTGATTTAATAAGGATAATTTATTACCTTGCAGCTTTGAAGTGAGTTGGTTTTCACAGAACTCCTGTGTGCAGTGTTCGTGAGCCCCGCTTGGTGGGCACAGAGCAGAGTGGGTGATTTTGAGTTCACAATGGGACTGAACTTCGGCTAGCTCAGTGTAACAATTGTGGTTCTTTATGGGAAATAGCTTTGACCTTCACTCCTGCCCCTGAGCATGAATCTTCGAGTTCCGTCAGAGAAATCCATAATGACAAGCATTTACATCTTGAGATGGTTTATTCCATTTTTTAGAAGATGCAGATGCGTGGATGGGGTTCACGCCACAGTGCGTGTGGAGGTCAGAAGACAACCTTGGGACATTCGTTCTGTTCTTCTTTCTTCTTTTTGAGTCAGTCTCTCTTGTGTTACCATTACATGTGCACCAGGCTAGCAGGCCTGAGAGCTTCCAGAACCTTCCATTGCTGGAGGCACACGGGGGTCACAGATGTATATACCACTTTGTGTCTGGCTTCTTTCATGCACTCACTCTGATTTCTGCTCAAGGCATGGTGTCAAGTGCTAGGATGCAATTATGACAAGCCCTCCCCCTTTGGGGGGTCTTCTAAAATCTGGGACATATATTGCACTGTCTGCTGTGGGGCATGATGACCATAACAGAATCACAAGCAGTGTCATTGAATCTCCGAGGGACCACTGAAGAAGGACAGGTCACTGAGGAGGGAGGTAAGTGCACAGCGCTTCGCATAGAAGGTGACATCTGAAAAGTGCCTTGTGGTTAGAAGTCTGTCACACAGAGGAGGATGAGAGCACACTGCCACCAGAGCTGACGACGGACTTAGACGAACCACCCTGGGAGGTCCTGTGGGATGGAACTGGAGCAAATCAAGCGCAGAGAAGGTCGGAGAAACACACGCACACAGACGGGTGGGCTCACACTCTGCAGCGGACAGTTGGGATTTCATTCCAGCCATGAGAAGGACGGGAGTGAGAAGCCGGAGACTGAGTTGGCAGTTAGAAGGGGAACGGTGGATGGGCAGAATTAACAGAAAACCCGGTCCCTACTGGACTTAACAATAATTAGTAGAAATGATTACTTTGGCCTTTTAACTTGAATTTCATCTTTTTTAGGACAGCACACCTCTGTGAGATTTCTTTTCTTTTCAAAAATCATATTTGTTCTCCAAAGCAGGGAATTCAGTGGCCTCACTGGTAACATTACTGTTATTTCTTTGTTTTAACGTGTTCTGTGCATTATAGGGAGAACTGTCAGGAAAAGCAGCCGTGTGCGTGCGTGCGTGCGTGCCTGTGTGTGTGTGTGTGTGTGTGTGTGTGTGTGTGTGTGTGTGTGTGATTCCTATGGATGGATGGACGCACACATATCACAGATAGTGTATGGAGGTCAGAGGACAACCCTGGGGTACCTGTCCCTTGCCCTCCACCTTGACTGAGATGAGGTCTTCCTTGCTGAGCTGCTGTGAGGCTCACACTAGCGGCTGGGCTTCAGGATTCTCCTGGCTCTGCCTCTCGCCAGCCATTGCTGTGATTACAGACACTTGCATCGGCTTTGGTTCTGAACTCCAGGTGTCAGGTTTGCAGGCATTTCTAACCACTGGGCCATCCACACAACCCCTAAAAGCTTCTTTATGGGGTTAATTCATAACTAAATCTCTCTACTCTGAGGTATTGCATCAAGAAAATGCCTTTCTAGATTCACGATAGATTGTCTTTGGCATTTTGTTTGGAAACCATATTAGTTCCTTTTTGTCCCGCTGTGACAAAATAACTCATAGAAACAAGTTAAAGAGAAAAGATTTATGCTGGCTCCTATTTGTGGAGGGTTCAGTCCATGGCTGTTGGCTTCAAACACTTGGCCGGAGCATCCTGGTGGTGGCAGTGTGTGGCCAGGGAGAGCTGTTACCCTCATGGCTGACCAGGAAACAGAGGGCTGGACAGAAAGGGGGAAATGTCGCCATCTTTCCAGCATCAAGCTTTGGACTGAGTGGTGCCTCCTTTCAAAGATGGCGAGAAGTAACAATGCCTCTAACGAGCACAAGAGGAAATTTTAAATTTAACATTCTATGTGATTTAAGGAGGCAGAAATGGAACCTTCCAGCAGTGTTTGAAATGGCAACACAAATGCAGAAGCAGCAGGCGGTAATGGAAAAGCCTGTTTTGGCAGAAATGAAGAAATAAGTCTCCTTCCTCATCATTAGAAGCGCGGCAAAGGGGTTTTGTAAATTAACACATAAATCAGTCAGCTTTTATGTTAATTAACCTAGCCAAAACCATTTCTATGAAAATAAAAATCCTTGCTGGAGTTTAGAATGAACAATAAATCACTCACTAACTTAATGATGTTTCCTAGGAATAGGGAAAAGCCGTGAGCATCCTTCACAGAGGGGAAGCCCTGGTCATCTCTGAGCAGAGCCAAGAGAAGACACTTCCAGAATCCGAAAGGGAAAGCCCTGTCTTCCTCCTTCCCCATCACTGTCTGGTCCCCAAAGACAATCACTTTTCTGATTTCTAACCATAGTAATTTTATCTTGTCCGGTTTTCATATTAATTAAGCATAAATCAAATTTATAGCGTCATCTTTCTGAGATCAATTCATATTTTTAAAATTCTATGTTTTCTTTCTCATTATCACATAGTATTGCATTGCTTAAAAGTACTAAAATTTAATACTTATTTTTGATTCATGGACACTTACTTGTGTAGTCTCCAAGTTTGGGTTATTCCAGGGAAGCTATGAACATTCAAGAATGTGCAGGCTGGGTACTTCCTTTCCTTTGGGGTCACGTCGAGGAGTGAGTGTCGTCTGCCTTGTGCCATGTGTACAGCTGGTCGGGGTGAGGATCACCTTTCTGAATTGTGCCAACGTAGGCTTCTATTTCCTGGATATGAAAATCACCTTGTTCTGTGCTCCTGCCTGTGTTGAACATTTTCCATCAGCAGGTACTAACCTGGAGCCCCACCAGGACTCAGACATAGACATTCACTTATCTACCTTAGTGACTGCCTCCAAGTCTTTCGTCCATTTTCATTGGGTTGTTTATTTCACTGACTTGTAGGCTTTACATGTCAGCCATATTCGTTGAGGATACGAACGTAGGTGAGAGTCCTCTGATAGCGCTACTATGACTCTCCTTGCTTATCCTTCAGGTTGTGACTTTTTACTTGTGACGGTGAATTTTTGTGAGTGAATGTTTTTTTTTTATTTAACACGCAACACACTGCTTATCCTGTTTTCTTTGAGTCTTTTTGTATTTTTATTGCTTCATATACAACCGTTTTTAGGTTTGTAACAAAAGCCATCTAGAATTGATGCAAGTTTTGATGATAAAAGTTATAGTTTATATTGTGTGTGTGTACATTTGCCTAGCATTATTTATTGAAAATAATATTCTCTGTCATGCTGCATTCTTAGCTTTGCCATTATTAATTAGTTAATTTCTTTTTCTTTTTTTTTCCAGGTAGGGTTTAGCTCTAGCTCAGGCTGACCCAGAATTCACTACAGGGTCTCAAGTGTGTCCATGAACTCAACTGGATTTAGAGTTACCCAGGGTACACCTCTGGGTGTGTCTGCCAGGGAGTTTCCAGAGAGATATGCAGTGAGTTAGGAAGATCCACCCTCAGTACTGGGTTTCCAGACTGAATACAGGGGAAAGAAGGGGAGAGTGAGTGGAACACTAGCCCCCAACTCCCTCTGCCTCCTGACTGCAGAGGCAATGGGACGAGCTGCCTTCCACCGTGCCTCCCCCACCATGGTGGACTGTGAGACGAGGCTAACCCATCTTTGCTTAAATCACAGTGATGAGACAATACCCAAAGGTTCATATTTGTGTCCCAAAGATACAGCCAGGTTTCTGTCCTTCCAACCTTCTGTGACCTTGACTGTTCTGAGCGAGTTGTAAGGGAAGGGGTCAAAGTCACTAAGATGATTCGGTTGCTTTGCTGCCGTCACTACGCAAGTGCTCTCAGCATCCCTGTGTCTCCTTTCTCTTCTCTCATGCTCTTAGCCAGCATTTAAGAGCAGGCAGCATGGGCTGACCCACAAGGCCACCCTGAGCTGCAGCGATCACGACTTGGTTGGGGTGGGAGAGGCAGCTTTCCTGGTCCATGCACGTCGTGGGTACCCCTCAAGAGAAATATCGTGGCTTTGGAGAGCCTGAGAGCAACCAGGACCACAAAGCCGACTTGAGACACATGGACTCCCCGGGTGGACGTTCTTTGGGTACAAGTCACCCTCCTTCTCTGGAGACTGGCTGAGAAGTTTGCTTAGCATCACACAGCGAGCGGGTTCTGGGGACTCCGACTTGAATACACACATGCGCTGATTGAAGGAGGGAAGGTGCTGGGGATCCAGAAATCCCTTTCAATCTTCCCCAAGCCCCTTTCTCATTCATCCCTTGATCTCCAGACTGCAGAAGTCCCTGCCGATGCGCTAACTACTTGAGAGTCAGTGCAGATTGCAGAGCCCTGGTCCCTTCCAAGTCTCTGCGGTTGCCACATCCATTACTCGTGAAAGAGACAGGGAGCCCCACTCTCCATGGAGCCTTTGGTCTTTATTTGTTTATTGATCTTGCCACAGCCCAGCCTGCGAGCTTTGCTAGAAAGAGCCGTCGAGTCTAGCATCTTAATCGGGCGAGAGTGGAGGTGTTTTATTTTCTTGACATGAGCTCAGCCAAAATAAGTGTATGTAAGTGTTTTCATGGCGGTTCCTGCATGTGTGGTTCTGGAAACAGGACTATTAGTGGAGGCAAAGGATGTGCAATACACACTTAAAAATAACAATACCGAAGGTAAATAAAAGGGGGAGGGCTTCCTGTAGGCTTGGGAAGGGTTTCTGAAAATAGTGTCGAACCCAAGCCAAAGTTAACACAGGTTCACAGCCAGAATCCCCATGAAAGCACTGGGGCCAGGGGTGTTTGGCCTCGGAACGCTGTGTAAATATCTACAGCCTGGATGCCTCGCTCACCAGAGCTTGGCTGTCTTGCTTGCTGTACCTTGAGATTCTTGCTTCTCTTGCCCACTCTTGAAAATTAATATCTGTATTGTGAATAATTATACACATGGTGTGAGCAAATCTTATGATGGTGGCCCCATTTCCCTCCTCTCTGTCCCCTACCCACTGGGGTCCCTCTTTGGTGTCTTGCCCACTTTTAACCCCTAGCTAAAAGGCGGTAGGCATGCACCTTTTAATGGCTGAAGCTTTGCAAGTCTGAGCTGTATTTTGTAAAATAGCATGAAACCCAGCTATGTTTTTTTTAATATTTTATTTAATTATTTTTCAAGCAGAGAGAGAGAGAGAGAGAGAGAGAGAGAGAGAGCACACCAGGGCCACCACCTTGTGGGCCTGGCTTATGTGGGTCCTGGGGAATTGAACCCAGGGTCTTAGGCACTGGAGGCAAGTGCCTTATCCGCTGAGCCATCTCTCCAGCCCCCCAGCTATGTTTTTAAACCAGGACACTGAAGGGTTTTTAGCTGTGTGTGTGTGTGTGTGTGTGTGTGTGTGTGTGTGTACAGCCAGGCCAGAGGCACTATCTTCTGACTCATTCTACTGTCATATAGAGTAGTGTTCTGTCATTAAAGACAGAAAACTGTTTCTCAATGCCGACAAAAACAACTTGTGCTTAAATCATGATTTTTTAAAAATTGTTTTCCCTTACAGCTCACTGAAGTTTCACTGAGCTTTGGGGCAGGGGTAAGACTAAAAGTATAATTTTCATCTTGGGGTCTCAGAAAAATTATGTGTTATAATTTCTGGATTTTCAATTTCATAGACTAGTAAAAAAATGAGACTTCATAAGGAGGTGGTGCTATCCAACTTTTCACTGCTGTGACAAGACTCGTGAAATCAACAACTTTCCTGGAGGCAAAGGGGACTTTGGCTCATGATCCCCAGGTCTCAGTCTAGGGGGTCCTGAGCTCTTTGTTTTGTGTCCACACAACACGTGATGGCGGGGTGGGGGGGAGAAGTCTTTTCACCCCATGGTGGCCAGGAACAGATGCAGAGAAGGGAGGAAGGAGGTAGAACAGGGTTCCAGTTTTCTCTCTAAGGGCCTGTCCTCAAAGACCTACCTTCCTTGCAGGAGGCTCCGTCTCCTAAACGTCTACCATCTCCAAACAGGACCAGACAAGGAGGAGCTGGTAGTTTGAATGTCTGTCCCTCACTGACTCAGATGTTAAAAATTAAGCTGGTAACTTGGGCCTCTAGCTGCCTGGGTGTCTGGTGTCTCTGGGGGCAGATTGTAAGGTGCAGCCTAAAGGTGTGTTTGTGGATGGATCAGATTCTATCTCAAAGGTGTGTACACAGCAGTCTGCGCTCTGGCCGGCAGGATGTGTGCTTGGCTGCTTTTCGATGTTTGCTGACTGGTGGTGTTTTCTCTCTGCTCGGATTCACGAGAGCGGGCCAGCTTCTTTCCATTGGTGGAACTTCCCCTGGATCTGTAATCTTGGAATCAATCCCTTCCTCCCTATAATCTGTGTTTGGTTGGCTATTCACCCCAGCAACAGGAAGCTGTCTACTACAGACAGTGACTAATCCTTTAGTATCCATGCCTACGAGGGACATTTAGATCTAAACCACAATATAGCAGATAGTTTGGGATGACCAAATTGTCTTGGTGAATGGGGCCACTAAGGAAGTGAAGACTTGTCAATAATCACTGCTGGTACCACGAAGGTTGTGCCCTGCCATAGGCTCTGACACCAGATTTCTTTGTGAGGCTGTTGGTTGTACCCAAGGCTTCCAGGGGGCTCGAGCGAGAGAGCGAGGTTCTAGGGACATCCGTTTCCACACCTGTGTGATGAAACTAACAGGACCGCATAAGCTGCATTGTAAGTATTAAGGGAATTAATATCTGTCAAGTTCCCAGAATTAAAATAAGCACCGAGGCCATTTGTGAAGTAAACATAGAAACTCAATTTGTCCCCCAGCAACCCTAAGTGACGAGTAGCAAAGCCAGCTGAGTTGATAAAACCTCACCAGGAAAATGTAGGCCTGGAGGCCACATACAGGCCATGGAACACCAATACTCCTGCCATCAAACCACGTATGAGGAAAACTCAAGCGAGCTGCCTGGGGAAGGAGAAGAGAAATCTCTGTGAGACAGGAAATGTCATGAGTGTGGGTGAAGGTTACCCTGTCTTCCCAGTTCGTTTCAACCCAACCTCTTCAGATCCTGTCACAGGTTCCCTCTCCAGTCCCCACCCTGCCCAACAGCTCTATTCTTTTTTTTTAAATATTTTATTTATTCATCTTCAAGCAGAGATACAGAGAGAGAGATACAGAGAGAGAAAGAGAGAGAGAGAGAACACACCAGGGCTGCCACCTTGTGTGTCTGGCTTATGTGGGTACTGGGGGATTGAACCCAGGGCCTTAGGCACTGGAAGTAAGTGCTTTAACCGCTGAGCCATCTCTCCAGCCCAACAGCTCTATTCTTGTCTTTACAAACAGACTGTAAACCTTCCAAGTGGCAGCCATCATGCTGGTCGTCTGACGCATTTGCTCTGCTCTCTCAATGCCATCACTGAATCAATGGCATCAATGAATGCCATCACTTCCTTCAAGGACTCCGAGCAGAGCTTCAGAGGGGGAGAAACCACTGGACGCTTAGAACACAGACATCCCACAACCAGCACACGTGGCCAACGCCTTTGAAAAGAGGGATCTCAAAACCAGTCCTTTCCATAGCAGGAGCCCAGTCTAGACAGGGCAGGAGACCGGGAGCCAAGGGGCTGGGGGCAGCCGTGTCTGGACCAGCTGGAATCCTCAGATGAGCCAAAGAAAAGCCGAAGCTGAATCCTGATTCTTGGTGTAGGAATGGCTCAGCAAATACAGATGGACATGGGAGCTGATCGATAGAAGCCGCTTCTCTTCTTTGGGAGGTGCTGGGCTGTCACACGTCCAGGAACCTGGGTGTTCTTTGCTGTACCATCAGCATTCTGCTCACACCGACGCTGACGAGGAGCAGAGGAAGGGTTTTTATCTGCCACATAGTGTGATGTGATTCTGAGGCTCGAAGGATGGAACCCAGAGCAGTGGAAGAAACGGGAATGAGAAAATGTTTGCAGAGTACATACTGGATGTTAACAGTTTAACCTGAACAAATGTATCTGTGCAAGTTATTAAACGCAGGAACAGAAGTATTTCTGGGACCTTTTCACCTCTTGCGTTTTTAGTCTCTAATGCTATTCCTGTTTCTTATGATTGCATAGACACTCAAACTGCACAAGTTGATTTTTTGTTTTTGTTTTTCGAGGTAGGGTCTCGCTCTAGCCCAGGCTGACCTGGAATTCACTATGGAGTCTCAGGGTGGCCTTGAACTCATGGCGATCCTCCTACCTCTGCCTCCCCAGTGCTGGGATTAAAGGCGTGCGCCACCACGCCCGGCACAGTTGATTTTTAAAGCAAAGGCAGATCTTAGTTTTTATAGCCGCTGCCCCTCAAGGTTGAGCACCCCTCAAGTGAATTCCTTCTGAAGGTACATTATGAGAAAGTCTCCAAGAGAGGTCTGAGAAGCACGCCTCAGGCAAGTGAGCCAGACAGTTGTCAACAGTGGAAAGACACTGAAGACAGAGGTCCTTGCTGTCACACGACCAGGACGACCCAAAGGTTATGACCTTTCTCTGCCAGCCCTGCAACCCGACCCTGTTCCTCAGAAAACGGTCAGATGTCACAAGCTGGTCACCAGTGCCCATTAAACAGTTGAGGTTGTCAACCAGCAGAGCAGTGGGAGGTAATGCCACACAGTATTTATGATGGGGTAGAAGAAGGAAAAAAGGTAAAAACGAGAGCAATTGGGATGCAGCAGGCACCGTAGCTGGTCATAGTGTGTCAGTGTTGGTTTTCAGCTTGGAAAGGTCTTTGCAGACATATCTGGATGCTGGCTATATGAGGGTTCTCTGAATTCTATGAGCTGGCTTCCTAAAAGTCAAATTCTATTGTCAAAGAAAATGAAATCCATTTCAAAAGAGCAACGCCGCCGGGCATGGTGGCACACACCTTTAATCCCAGCACTCGGGAGGCAGAGGTAGGAGGATCGCCCTGAGTTCAAGGCCACCCTGAGACTCCATAGTGAATTTCAGGTCAGCCTGGGCTAGAGTGACATCCTACCTCGAAAAACCAAAAAAAAAAAAAAAAGAGCAACGTCATTTTTTAAGTCCACCGATGACAGGGCTTGACCACATGGATCTTTCTCTTTTCCAGCTACTGAGTCCTGTGCTCTGATTCGTGTGTGTGTGTGTGTGTGTGTGTGTGTGTGTGTGTGTGCTAAGCGTGTCTTATGTATAGAGTAGTAATCTAGCTTCATATACACTTAGAGAGCAAGGCTGCTTGGTAAATACCAGTTGACAAAACACATGCTTCCTATTTAGCTCATGTCACCATGTCACTGAGAGCAACAGACCATGTGGTTCCTGCTGGCCAGGTTTCCTAGATGTAGTAAGTACCCAACACGCTGCCTGGAGTCATTTACACAGACTGATCTATAGGAAGCTAAGAAGTACCTATTCCATTCCATAGAGTCAAGCCTTAGTTTCACCTCTCTTGCTCTGTTGCTGTGGGGCTCAGACAGAGTTTTAGACATCTCATTCACACAGAGACATCGCACTGCTGATCACTCCCCTCCCACGGATCTCTGCTGGCCTTGGCCAAGACTTCCCTTGGGTCTTCTGCTCTGCTACAGAGATGAAGAGTAGGATGTTGAGATGAAGAGTGAACACTGTGTCCCTAAGGCTGGAAGTATAAACCAGCTTTCACCCTCACCAGAAAGAAAAATCAATGAGTCGAAGACCACTAACCCCCCATGATGCTTGAGGAGTCACTCAGCATGACTTGTTGGAAAGTCTGAGGCACAAGACGCTAAAAATCTACCAGTCTTGCTTCAACAAAGCGAGAGCAGGAAGGTTCTCTTCTTTTTTCCCAGAGCGGTCTATGCATGGAGGCAGTATTGATGGGCAGAAAATAAAATACTCCGCCTAGGATTTTAGATTTTCTCTTTAGTGGTAAAAATGACACTGGGAAAGCCATCCTTATTTATGAAGCAGGTAAAGATGCCGTTGGCTGAACTTTAATTGCTCTGATTGAAAATCCAGATCTGGGGTGCCTTCATTTGCCTCAGTGAGAACTAGGGACCCCCACTTTGCCGAACCTCAGCAAGAACTGGGGTCCTCCACTTTACAGAGCCTCAGTGAGAAGAGGGGACCCCCACTTTACAGACCTCAGTGGGAACAG
>PVHP010033912.1:0-19382 GCA_004024765.1 Zapus hudsonius
ATACCCATGAGCTGGCACACCAAATATGAGGGCAGATAAGCGAGCACTACTAAACCTACCACATGGATTTCTGGCAGTCTGCACAGAATTAATAAATAGCCAATGAACTGTTTCTACTTCTGTACGTTTAGTTTGTCTTCCTACCTTTTTTTCTATTTTTGCTTTCATTTCCACTTCATAAAGTGCAAAACATCCAACTATATTGATATCCCCAACCTTTTGACTATTTCGATGGGAAAGGACTTGACTCCCTGAGCTGGACATATGCAGACAGCATGAGAAGCCTTAGGTGACAGAAACCCTGGGTCATCGCTGTGACTTCCAGTAAAGGCCTCCAGGAATGAGGCAAAGGTATGAAGTATTCTAGAAGTCCAGAAAAACAACTGTAGAGGGGAAAATAGTGACTACCAGTGAAGACTGTGAAACCTGAACACAGTGAGTCTCCGGCAGGAAGTGGTAGAAAGTTAGTTTCTTTTTCAGGACAGGGTGGAGTCAGCCAGTTTGAGTCCAAGCAGTAAAGGGCAGGTGTGGAAAGGGACAGCACAGTTTATTGGAAAAGAGCCCCCAAGTGCTTTTTAAACTAGTTACCTATAGGAAGACTTAAGTACTCTGTCCTCCCAAATATCCTCCAATGAACATTTTTTTTTCTTTTGCTTGGTTTGTCTTTTTTATCCTTTGATTATTTTTTCCCAGAAAGATCACATAGTTAAGGTGAAAATGCCACCACTGCAATTTCCTTAATACCAAGGGCTCCCGAAGGTCAGAGAGACAGGGTGGGCCTCTCATGTCCAGCTGATGACACAGCATTTCTGGCATTCTCTGTGTGATGGTTGAGTTTTGTTGTCAATCCACAGTAATCTTGAATGTTGTGTAGCAGATTACCAGGGTGTGAGGAAGTTTCGGGACCTGCAGACTTTTAGGCTGGATTCCTGGTTAATCATGAGGAAAATCCTGAAAGCTTAATCCTATGGGTCATGTATGGTCATCTTCTGGAAGCTTCTGTACATTAAACCAGTGGCACAGGTTTGCATTGTAGAAGAGCTCCAGAGACTTGGCTCAGCACTGGGTCCCCACATTTTTCTATCATGGGTCACAGCTGCATTTTGAACGTTTTTTATTTCCAATAAAATTGCAAATAGAGTTAAGAAAGAAGGAAGGAAGGAAGGAAGGAAAGAAGAAAGGAAGGAAAGAAGAAAGGAAGGAAAGAGCTGAACAATGTACAGTGATTAGCACCCTGCCTGGAGCCCAAGCCAAGCCCAGAGCTTCAGAGAATCCAGAAGCCCCCAGCTCCTAGGGCTCATTACCTAGGCAGGTGCCTAGAACTGTCAGGGAGTTCTATGGTCTGCATTCAGGCATGATACCCAAGTTTGAACACATTTGTCAAGAATATTTAATTTAGTTTTTTTGTATTTCTATATAATTTATTATACATTCATTGTGTGACAGCAATGCACATATAAAATGTAATTCTTTTAGATGTCTTAGTGATAACACGTAGTGACCCTCTTTTAGATATGATCAAATTTCTACCAAGAATTCCCTTAGAGACAACACTGGACATTACTATTAAAAGTATCCAGGAGGGAAATCCAGCGGAGAACACAGCTTCCTGATTCTCACAACAAGCCTTTTCTGTAAGCACCATTGTTAGCTCATGTGTGACTGTTAAGGAAACTACTTAAGAGAAGCTAAATGACTTGTTCAAGCTCTCACTGGTAGAATGTGGCTTGGCTGTCACCCAGTTTGAACCAAACATTGCTTAGGATCACCAGTATACTAGTGAGTAGCTACAGCATTAGTTTCTAAGTATGTGCCACCCAAACTTTCTGAACAACCTTAGAACTTGAAATTCAGGGCTGGGGTAGAATCCTGTCTGCTGATCTTCCTTTAAAACAGAATGAAATCTCAAATTCAAAGTTAGTCAGAAAGGTCCACTTACCCAGGAGACTGCCACCAGGAAGCCAGCTGAGAGCTGCACTCTCTCACTGTCAGCTGAGGAAATGCTTTCATTGGTTGTCTACACTGCCCTGCCCCCTGAGTCTGATTAGAATGACTCCAGGGATCTCTGGGAAATGTAGTTGCAGGGCCTCACTTAACCCTGTGCATCTCTTGTTCAAGCCCTTTTCAATGAAAATGTGGTGAGTTCTATGATGTGATTCTCGGAGCTCAGGCTGTGAGGGGCCTTTGCACTGCATCTAGGTTCTGGCCTCTGGGAGCTCAAAGCCAGGTATCTGGTGAGTTGTGTGGAAGGATAGAGCTGCAAACAGGTAAGTCAGATCCTGTACCTCCAGGAGGAAGAAGAGGTGGTGATATTTCATTCACACTCCCAGTTCACGACACACTCTTTTCATGAATTCTTCTGTCTTGTTTCTCTTCTCTCATCCTTTCTCCCTTTTACCATATGTATATGTATGTGTATGTGTGTGTGCATGTGTGTGTATGTGTGTATGTATATGTGTGTATGTGTATACATATGTATATGTGTAAGTATGTGTATGTGTTTGCATGTGTATGTGTGTATATGTGTGTGTGGTTATGTGTATATATGTGTATTTGTGTATATGTATATGTGTGTATGTGTATGTGTGTATATTTATGTGTATGTGTGTATGTGTGCGTATGTGTGTATGTATGTATGTGTGTATGTGCATATGTGTATATGTATGTGTGTATATGTGTGTATGTGTTATGTGTGTATATGTGTATGTACATGTATATGTATATGTACATGTATATTTATAAGATGTGTGCCCAAACATGTGTTGTGAGCACAAAATGTGTCAATTGGTTGTCTTTCTTTCTTCCTAATGACGTTGGTCTATAACTCTTGCAGTTTCCAGGTGTTTCATTCTACATTATATTTTAAAGACTATGATAGGGTTGATGCCTTGTGCTATCCCTGTAGAACCTACTGATCTAGTAAATTTCTCTGGTTCCATACGTCATAGTCTAGGACACACCACCTTCAAAATTTTGGTGGCCTGTGCCTGGTAAGCAGAATAGATCTGCAAATTTCTGCCCCTGGGGCAGCTATTCAGGTGACAATAAAATGAGTTGTAGGATCCATATTCCCGTTTTATTATTTGCTCGATTAGTATTACTCTGAGGTATTCACAGAGCTGCTCCTGATGTTGTTTATCATGATTAGGCTTCCTTTGTCCACAGGTTACCTGCCAGGAAGTCAGCCTTTGTTGATGATCAAGCTGCTTGTATATATCAACCCTTTCTTCTTACTGAGATCTGGTCTCTTATTTATCTGTCTCTAAAATAGTTGTTCTCACTAGTACTTCTCATCTATTTATATTGTTATAAAAATATCAATGTGGCAACACCCACCCATAATCTCAGCATTTGGGACATGGAGGATCAGAAGTTCAAGGTCACCCTTAGCTACACAGGGAGTTCCAACTCAGTCTGTGTTACATGAGATTTTCTCAAATAATACACCTGTGTGGAGACATAACCTGCTCTCTGGTAATGTAGCCCTTGCTTTTTTCTTTAGTATGATCATCATAAGTTGAAGACAGGACACTCCTAGAACATTCAGTGTAAACTAGAGCCCTGATATTGAAACCCACAATGAGAAAACATGGGGTATGAAACAGTAAAGATTCAGAATTTAAAGCTCACACCTTAAGTGTTCAAAATTTCCTCAAGCATGTAGTATGCTGATGATCTTATGAACAGTACTTCAAGCAGGAGTGAAGAAAACTGTAAGAACCTAGATATAATTAGTGATAATATTTATTTATCTAGGAATCATGTTTTTTTTTGTGTGTGGTGGTGGTGTTAGAAATCAAACCAGGGACCCCTTGCATGCTGAGCAAGCACTGTAACACTAGAAGCTACCCTAACTACACCACACCACCCCCTAATTATACCACACCACCCCCTAACTACACCACACCACCCCTAACTATACCACACCACTCCCTAACTACACCACCCAACCCCTAACTATAACAGACCACCCCCTAACTACACCACACCACCCCTAACTATACCACACCACTCCTAACTACACCATACCACCCCCTAACTACACACTCCCTAACTATACCACATCACCCCCTAACTACACCACCCTACCCCTAACTACACCCCACCCCTGACTACAACACCCCACCCCTGACTACACCACACCTCCTCCAGCTCTACTTTGGTGGTCTTTCCATCAGACATTGAATATAGAAGTATTAACTCATTTTACCATGACAAATCACCTCTATAAGTTGATCTAGTAATTCACACGGTGTGCACATTTTTGAGGGCTGGGAAGATGGCTCAGCCATTAAAGATATTGCCCATAAAGCCTGCCAGCCCAGCTTCAATTCCCAAGCTGCCCACATAAGCTAAGACACAAAAAGTGAAGCAAGCATCTGGCATTTATTTGCAAAGGCAAGAGGAAGCCCTGGCACCCTCCCCCACAAGAAAATACATTCTTAAAGCCAAGGTGTGTGAAGAACCATAACTGGAAGATGCGAAGTGGACATCAGGAAGACTGCTCTTGTAGAAGACTCCAGCCTCCATCACATCCTAACACCTCCAAAAAAACCCTCTCATTCACATCATAGTAGCCAACAATATTTAATATAGTTCATAGGTGATGAGTTTTTCCAGGTGATGAGTACTTTATAGCATCATTACTATTGCATTAGGCATAAATTATATCATTATAAATATCAGTGTTCTCATGCTGAGAATAATGATAGAGAAATGTTGTCTGCAAAAATAATCCTGGAAGAAATACTGGCTGTATGTTGGCATTTAGTCACATAGTCCTATGTGTTGGTTTAGGAATTTTTTTGAGGACTGTGAGGTTATTTGGGACCAATATTATGACTTGTTCTTCTTTGATTCATTTCGGGCCTATATTATGAAGGCAGTGTCTGGTAACAATTGGACACTGGATATATTCTAGTTGAATGTAATGGAAGTAATTTTCTTATTATTCGTATTTAACTAGCAGTATGAATTTTATGTTCATTCAACAATAAAATAATGTTAGAAGGCTTTCTATCACAATTTAGTATGATTTCTAAAATAATCACTTCATCAATTTTGAAAAGGACTGTGGTTATATTTCTTTAAAAAGGCATTTACTTATAGATGCTGACATTTTCAGAGATGAGATGAAATTATATCTAGGATTTTCTTTCTAAAATTCAGGTAAATAGAAGGTAAAATAAAATCAGTTGATCATTGTTGAGCTAGGTAATGATTGCATAAGAACTTGCTATTCTGCTAAATACACATTTGTTTGACTTTTTATAAAGAAAATTTTTATCACATGTAATCTTAGTGAAAAGCAGTTTTGTTTTTCATCTTAAACAGTGAGAGATAGGTCACCATGTTTGGGCACAAACTTTTTCTCTAAAGAAATGCCAAATACAGTTTTCAGAACTTTCTCTATTTCTTCCTCCTTCAGATTCTTAAACTCCATGAGATCAATATTTTCCTTATAATTGAATCTTTTACAAATGAGAGTAGAGCCCACTAAACATTGAACCCCTTCTAGGGTCTGCAAGCAGCAAAAGGATGTGGATGTAAACAAAGAGGTTGGAGATGTCTGAAGGTGAGTATTCACATACACAAAATCTTCGATTGTTCGAGGTTGAAGAGTAAAGCAGTAGATTTTTCGGTATTTCTCCTTAGGAATGAGGCTAGAATTAACAAATTCTTTGTTAGGAACATATTGCTCTCTTAAGACCTGGTCCAGAAACCAGGTTCCATTCTCATCTGTCAGGTGGAAGGTGGCAGGCACCTGTGACTGATTGTTGCCAGAGATCAATTCCATAGGCGCCCACATCTGGTAGGACATGCTACAGGCAGCATCTGCAATGTAGTTCCTGTTATTGATGGTCACCAAAACTAGAAGATGAACCATCTCACTACTGTATTTGCAAACTGGAGAGATGTAAAAATGCCCTCCTAGCATTATGGTCTCAAAACCCATTGTAGTAAGAGCCCAGTATAGAAGATGGTTAATCTGGAGACACCACCCACCCCGCTTCTTCCTCACAACTTGGTCAAATATGGTCTCTAAATCTAACTCCATGGATTCACCACAGTGCATGTTGAGGTTCTCAAAGGGAATGGCTCGGATCTGGTGCTGAAGGATATCAGTTAATGTTTCCAAGTCCAGCTTGTTCTTAGAGTTCTTATAGCCAATTCTTTCAAAGTAGGCTTCAATGTCCATGGTCCCTTGGCTCTAGGAAAACAAAACAAAAACAAACATTACAATATTTGCTACTGAGCAATCTTGGAATGGGACAATTAAAGCCTGAATGTATTTTTAGCATGTATATAGGACCAATATTTATCTATCTATCTATCTATATCTATATCTATATCTATATATCTGTATCTGTATCTGTATCTGTATCTGTATCTATATCTGTATCTGTATCTATATCTATCTATCTATCTATCTATCTATCTATCATCTATGTTCATGATCATTTTGCTTGTATGAATTACTTTCGCATATAGGCCTAAGCTAAATATTCTTAGTGACCTTGGAAGATAAGTTCTGTCATTTCTTCCATCTTTCAAGCACCAGAACTTTGGAATTTCAGGGTTAAATAATAAACAGCTTAGATGTGGCTTTGATGCTGATGAATGAAAAATGCTACAGTTGGCACCCCATCAGGAAAGTCCTCTAAGCTGTGATTCATGGAAGCAAAGCTATTCAGTAGAGGATATGGTGATCATGTTAAAGGACCCAGCTTTCCCTCTACTAGGCATCTACCCTCGAGATGTCACACCTCAGCACAGAGACATTAGCACAACCATGTTTACTGCAGCTCAATTCATAACAGCCAGGAATTGGAATCAACGCAACTGACCATCCTTGGATGAATGGATATCAAAGTTGTGGTACATCTACATGATGGAATTCTACTCAGCAGAAAGTAAAAATGACATAATGAAATTTAGAGAAAAGTGATTTGACTTGGAGCAGATCTTACTTAGCGAACTCACAGAAGAACAGAGAGTCAAATGCTGCATATTCTCCCTCATATGTGGTTCCTAACCAGGATAAGCTTAAACTCTAAGCAAACCTAGCAGGGGAAATGAGAGATTGTGAAAGAGGTGGAAGGAATGGGGGACAGGAAGAGGAGGATTTATATAATAAGCTAAACCAATAATGAATCAAAATCATAAAATACTTTCCTACAGTAAGCTCTTGAGGAAGAAGTGGGCATCATCTGGTAAGAGGGGCCGAGAATAGACAGGGAGGAAGCCCAACCCCATGAAAAATTGTTCAGACTTGAAATTCCCAGTCCCAGGCATTGGATCCTTCCCACACTGAGCTGTTGATCAAAGAGACCCACCAGGTCCAACAAGACAGGATTCTGTCAAAGCTCTTGAATACCAAGTTCAATGCTGAAAGGTGCTACATAAGCAGCCAGGGGAAATTGGTCAATGATATTTGGAGAAAGCAGAGACCACTGATATAAAATGCAGACTGTTGCCATGAGAAGGCTGAACACACTTCCTTCTGGGAGAGATTAGCAAGCCAAGAAATGATCATTTGTGCAATAGAGGTGAAAAACTTGGTGGGTAATCAACAGTTTTTAAATTGGGCAAGAAATCCACTCAGTGACAAGGAACCCTTAACTGGAATTGGGACTCAGGGTAAAATCCCACAGCAACCAAAACCTGGGGCTCCAAAAAGAAACCCCCATTACCAGAGCACTACAGGAGAGGCTAATCTCAATAGAATAGTGCCATATTAGAAATGTGTGTCTCATTTAACCTATACTGATCTCACTCTCTGGTGAGGATTCTGTTTGTATTTTTCAGAAGGCAGTGAGAGAGCTGTGGTCATTCCAACTCCACCAATGAGCCACAGGTGGAAGGCTGACATCCCAGCAAGAGATGAACCACCCAGGCCTATCTCATAGGCCGCAAATGATACCCCTCAGAGTGTTATGGGATAAGCAAGAGACCTATAACCACAGCCAATCAGTCAACCCAGGATAGGTCAGCAAGACAGACACCAATGACTTCAAACACAACTTAAAGTAGAAGCACAGAGACTCTCAAGATCTCAACAATAAAGCAGATTTAAAACTCACCCACCATGACTCAGGGAACTGAGCAGAAGAGGGGGCGGAAAGATTGTAAGAGCCATGGTGGGGAAGAATATCCAGAGACATTGTCCACCTCAGCAACAACACACAAAGCGGGGGGGGGGGGGAGCTAACTGCCACCCGTGGTATCCATAACCCCCTACCTCATAGATTGACCCAGTGTGCCCACTAAAGAGAATACCCAGTGGCTTGAGGACAGGGAGGAGGGAAATGGGGATACCAACAATATTTGCTCATACAGTGTATCTAATTTTGCATAATGAAGATTTAAAAAAATATTTTGTAAAATAATATTTAAAAAAGGACCCAGAGTATTTCCCCATTAGATGAACCTTACACAATGCTCCTCACTCAAAAATTTATAAAAATTGGTACTGGAGAGATGGCTCAGTGATTAAGATGGTTGCCTTCAAAGCCTAAAGACCCAGGTTCAATTCCCCAGCACCCATGGAAAGCCAGATGCACAAAGTGGTGCATGCATCTGGAGTTCGTTTGCAGTGGCAAAATGCCCATCTTCAATCTCTCCCTATGTCTGCTCTTTACTTCGGTCTCTATGTCTCTCTCAAGTAAATAAATATTTTTTAAAATTATAAAAATTAATCATGTAATTCATTCATTAAACACATAGTTTATTGAATAACTGCAAGATATTTGCTATTGATTTCATATGTTTGCTAGCCCTCCACAACCTTCTATTGTAGTGTCCATTAATGCTTTGGCCTGGTAGCTATGGTCATGGTCGTCCTATGGCCATGGAGCTATTGACAGCTCCCTAGTGGATGAAATGGATGGAAGAGGAAAGGGTCACAAGACCCACACCTGGAATTCCAGTAATGGTTCCCTCCTGTCCTCTCCCCAGCTATGGGTGATCTTGGGGGAAGCAGAATTAAATAGGAGGTAGAGGGTTCACTAGAAGGAGATTCCATGAGGCTCCTTCCATGAGGGTGTGATCCAGGATGGGGTGGGACTTTCCAGGCATACAGCTACTTTTGAGTGGTCCATGATCCTGTAAGTAATCACTCATCCATACTCTGTAAGTAACTCAAATAAACTCATTGGTTTACAAAAAAAAGATGACATGGACAATGAACTATGTAAACAAATAAAACATTCAGTCTGGTAGATGAGGTGAGTGTCATCCAGATAACTAAAACAAGAAAAGGGAATAGGAAATGCACAGGGAGAATTTCAATGTCATTTAAGGTGGCTGGAGAAAGCCACACTTGTGTGGCTGGAGTGTAGATAGCGCATTGATAAAGGGCTCACCTTGCAAGCATTGGAACCTGAGTTCAATCTCCAGTACCCACATTAAGATGGCAAGAATGGTGGTATGCATCTGTCATCATAGCACTAGGGAGGCCAACATAGGCAGTTCTCTGGAACTCTCTGGCCAGGCAGACTAGCACTAACTTGTCAGTTCCAAACCAATGAGAGACCCTGTCTCAAAGAAACTGGATGGAATACCCGTGAAGTAACATCCTCAAAGCTGTCCACTGGCCTCCACATGCATGTGTACCTGCATATACACATATGCCCATACCCATATGAACACACACACACACACACACACACACACACACACACACACACCTCACTTTTATATAGAGGACATTAGACAAAGAGCCCTGTAGGTATGTACAGGGAAATGGATTCCGATCGTGAGGAATAGAAAGTCAATAAGACTGTGCAGTACCTGCCTAAATTGTTTAAGGAACATCCAGGAAGCCAGAGCAGGTGGGGCATACTGAGTGAGGATGGTGGTTTGAGATGAGATTACACAGCAGGACTAGCATTTTGACTTTTAGCTGAGATGAATATTTGCAGGAACAGAGTCATTGTTGTGGCTACATTACAGAGAGGCTGTCTACACTAGGTTCTATAAATCATCAAATAAAATAGGTAGGACCAACAGAAAACAATTATGCCAAACCTTCCCAGGTGTCTACTCCAGAACCTGCTCTAAGTATTAAAGAAGAAAAGGGAATCCTGAACCAAACTGGAAAAGGTAGCTTAGCCATGCTTGGTCTTGTGATTATGACCCAGGCTATCATGCTTTCTATTAAGAAATTTGGTTTCTTTAAAAGCTAAAATTCACACTTGTCTCTATCTTTCTCTCTCTCTTCTCCTCTTCCTGTCTCTCTCCCCTTTCTCTCATATCTGTTCTTCCTACCTCCTTCCTCCTCTACTGTCTTTTCCATTTGATTTTTTTTAACCTTTAAGGTAAAATGCTGACTTCAAATTTGATAAGTGCAGATCAATTAAAATGAAGTCAGAATTTTTATGGGCCTTGATAGCAGCAATATGGCTACATAATGAAATCATACTTGGGTCATCTCTGACTAAGCACATTTCGTTGTATGTTATTGAGGCTGGGATTTCAGATGAAAGGTGGAAAGAAAGCACTTGCAAGTGTTTTCCAGGAAAACGGTGGGCACGACAAGCTGGCTCTCAGCATCTCCCTGCAGGGACATATCCCTTCCTTTTAGCTTGGTCATCAATGGAAGAGAAGACCTAAAGCAGGTCAAGTGACCACACTCAGTTCCCTGAGAACTTTCAGTCACTTCATACCTGCTTTGGTTAAGTTTCCTCTTGGTGGATTATAAACTTTAATTCAGAAGTCTTAAGCTGTTTCTTCCTTCTCGGTGCAAGCTGTAGAAACAATAGAAAACAGCATCAAAATATCTATAGCATGACTTTTCTTGAAAACACAATGGTACTTTGTGGACTACAGGTTGTGAAGAATCTTAATTATGAACAGAGGGGGCTGGCAAAACAGTAAAATGAACATCTGAGTTGCATAGGGACGTTTATACAAAGGATCACTATGGGAGCCTATAACTGCATGATAGACTCTAAGCCTGGGGCTCCAGAAGTCATGGGGCAGGTGTTCAGAAGCAATGAATCAGATATTTGCCATGCAAACAATATGAAGAAAGATGAACCTGTTCAATATTCTTGATTGCTGCCAAGATATGTTCCAAACACACCAAACCAAAATGTCGTGGGAACACTTGCTTCTCCTTAGAGGTCAAATTATACTTGGAGATACTAAAGCAGGAAAGCAATGGAATATCACTCATTGGCCTTTTGGATAAGATGAAATGGAGGAAAACAAGGTAATTTACTTACTGTAGGGTGGCAGAAGGGAAGAAGAACCAATCACATATAGAGAATATTCCATGAAAGAATCTCCCACCAAACCCCAGTCGGGTATCAAACTACCCACAACAGATCTGATAAATACATGGTAGAGAGGTGGCTTAGTGGTTGAAGGTCCTTGCTTGCAAAGCCTGAAAACCTGGGTTCAATTCTCCAGTACTCACATGAGTCAAGATGCACAAAGTGGTGTATGCATTTGGAGCAGCAAGAGGCCGTGGCATCCTATTCTCTCCCTCTTTCTCTCTCCCCTAACCTTTCTCTCTTTCCCTCCCTCCCTTCTCATCTTGCTTTTTCTGCTCACAATTAAATACTTAAAAAAAAAAGGTAGATACAAAGTTACACATATGTCAACATATCAAAACAAATGAAGATACACTACAATGTTGGGATTAGAAAACCTGATATAACTTACATAAGTTTCATGCTTAGAAAGACAAACAATGGAAAAATAAAAACTTAAAAGAATTTATTCACTGGTGTTTGACAGTTTAAGACAGGTAAAATGAACATAATAATAAGAGCTAAAAATAGCCTAATAAAATGTGGTTCATGGAAAGAAAGTTTTAGAATTTAGGAAATGTATTAAAAAATATCTGGAATATACTGTTTATTGACACAAAGAAATTATAAAAATAGACCACAATATCACATTATTTATATGTTAGTCCACTAAGATAATTCAACTGAAAACAAAGAAGTCTTTGTTTCGTCTCATGTTCAGTCCGTGACTCTGTTGCTTTGAGCCTGTGGTGGCTCAAGGCACCATGGCAAGACTCTGTGGTAGAGGAACCTGCTCATTTTGTGGATGCCAGCCATGAAAGGAAGAAAGAGACAGGAAAGGCTAGGCTCTCAATACAAGGGTGTACCCCAATGATTGGAAACTCCAACCTTTTAAAGTTATACAACTTCCAATAACTCTATAGGCTGATACCAAACCTATAGCACATGTGCAGAGGGCCTTTGTTCAAGCTACATTATTGTTCCCTCGGCCACAAGGTCCATGTCCATCTAAAATGCAAAATTTAGACTATTCCTAGATTTCCGAAGTTTAACTGTTCCAGCCTGGCTCAAATGTACCCCTCAGTAACAACACACTTGGGCCAGGAGAACCGAGCTGAGTACTAGGATATCCAGGATCCCTTGCCACAAGGACTAATACAGACAGCCCGTGGAGGAGGATATACAACTGATCAGGGATGGGGAGGGGGAGAATTGGGGAATTCGGGATAACAATGCATTGTTTGCCCACTAAATAATGTAACTCATTATGGACAATAAATATATATATATATATATATATATATATATATATATATATATATATATATATATATATATATATATATATATATATATATATATATATATATATATATATATATATATAAATGTCTGAGGCTCAAGTGCAACTCTGAGCCCCAGTAAACATTCAAAAAGTTACATGTTTCAAACAAACAGTGTCATGGGGTTAAAACTCTCATTCCAAAAGAAAGGAACTAGGGATCAATTCAGCCAGAGAAAAACCAAAGTCCCAGTCGGGTAAATGTTAAAGTCTTAATGTTATCAAAGTTCAGCTCTGCCCAGTATGTGACTCTTAATGCCAATTGGAGTTTAGTGCTGACAGAGGAAATCACATTTTATTATGATAAGCTAGCTTGATCAGGAAGATGACCAATTTATCACTGCAATGATAATCTCAAAGATCTTTTTTTCATACACAAAATGATTTTAGGAGGAGGAAGGGGCGGAAGTGCAATAATGCGGACAGGCAACAACTGAGTCATATCTAACCACTTGATAGTCATTGACATTCAGGGGACATTTTCTTTCCTGTGATCCCAAGCAAGGGAGAGGGCCTTCAATTTCAATTCAAGTAAAGCATAACTGAGCTTTGTTCTCATGCTGGATGCAAAGATCCCCAGCACTGGAAATTCCCCATCGTCCCCAGAAGTGACATTTGATAAGGCATAGGATCTTCACCATAGGATAAACATCTTGTGCAATTTTACTAATAATTCTCAAGCCACAAACGAATATATATTCACCTGTAGAAAGCTTTTATAGCAGCAAAATTGGGATATTATAAAGCAACCTTCAGTGTCAAATTAGTTTTTTGAGAAGTTTCTGGAATATAAGCTGTATTCCTTCTAAAGCTTCTTTCTTGAGAGAAAATGGGTTTTTCTGACGTACAATGGCTTTTCTTCATTCAGAATGTACCAGTTGGGCATTTAGTTCTTGACTCAGATTTTGTCTTTTAAATGTGCCATATGGTCTTACTTTCTTGGAGACCTCAGAGGGAAACAGCTCCTTTTCTGCCTCCTCGGTTTGGGTTACAAACAGCATTTGTACCCTTAAGGCTTGCTCTGGTGAGACCTATAAGTGGGTTGTTGCTGTTTGGACATAAAATTAATTGAGCTTGCAGTTTGCACCCTATGTCCTTTCCAAATAATGGGACTAAGCATTCTGGCATACAGAAGAACCTGTGTCTTTTGCTTTGTATTTGACACTCCATAGCTTAGAAGAAAGATTTCTGCTAGATTTCTCCAATTACTTCTACAATGGACACTATCTTTTGACTATTTTGAGTCACCTTAATTTTGAGAACAGACTATTCAACTACTATGTCGGGTAGTGTGGGTAGTTTTAAATGTAAAATGTTCCCCATAGCTTCATGTGTTTTGAATACTTGGTCCTCACCTGGCGGCAGTTTGGGAAAGCATTGGAACCTTTAGGAGGTATAACCTTGTTGGAGGGAGGTGTGTTGCTGCTGGGTGGGCTTTGGGGTAATATAGACCAGCTCAAGTCCAGTAGATAAACTACTTCCTTCCCACTAATGTGGTGATCTGACCCAGGCTTCCTGCTCAGCTCTAGCATGCTTTTCCCACCAGGATGAAACTTCCCCTGGAAAAAGCTATCAGCTTAAATAAACCCTTTCTGCCACAAGCTGCTTCTCACCTGGTGTTTTGTCCCTAGGAACAAGAAGGTGACCACTCCAGCTAGGAAGTCCATCACTTACTTTTCAATTGTCAACTGAAGAGGCTCCAAAAAATTAAGGGGGCCCCCTCCTCCAGGCTTCCTCATTTGTCATCTGAATCACTAGTCTGCCAGTGATTCCACCAGGATCTTTCAGTATATTGTCTTATTCCCTCTGTGTGTCCTTGTCTCTCTCATTATTGCAGCTCTTGCTCTCAAAAGTCCCCCTTTCCTTGTAATATGCACATTGGTCCCCTCCTAGGGACTCGCTTTCCCCACATCTTCCTAAGCCATTGCTCCTTATACCTCCATATTCTGACCTGTTATAGCCATGAATATTGTGTGCTATTTTGATCCCAATGACTCTCTGGCAGTATATACCCTAGAGGCTACATCCATCAGCTAGGGTGACTCTATTCCAAAAAGCCCCTTCAATTTGGAGACATTTCAGTGAATGTCAGGGAGGCTTTTCCCTAAAAAAGTCACGTCAACCATGCCCATAGTCTCTGGGGCCACTTGATTGGCATGTGTATTTTCAATATGCTTGATGAGTTGTAAGAATTCTGAGGGGGTCCTCATTTGCTTTCTTTTGAGATTGCTGAATTTTAATTAGACTTCTCTGCTTAGGTAATGCTTTAATCCTTCTGAAATGAACAATTTATTAATAATGCAACTGAATCATCATCTCATCGTCCAGTTTTAATCAGGTTCCATGAATGGAATATGTCCTGTGGGAGTAAGGCTTCCTGTGGAATTTATTTGGTGGGGATGTTATACCTCCTCGTTGGCTCCTCTAACACTAGTCTTCTTCCACCTGCAGTCAGTGAAATAGTGAACAGAGCCAGGTGGGCATGTGGGTGGCAAAAATGGACACAAATAAATTAAACCAGACATTTTATTTTTTTGAGTACATGGATTGTCCCAATCTAGAAGGTTGGAGCTTTTCTGGCTTAACTGATCTGAGTTGACAGTGGGTAAGTCCAGTAAAATTCTGCTTGCTCTTTAACATGAGTTAAATATTCAAGTGGATATTGGTTTAGAAGATACTGTCCTGTCCTGAAATAGGATGGTTTCTGGACAGACAGGGCCCTCTTCGAGGTCTTAAATGGAGACCATTCCTTTCTCTCTTTCTTATTATGGAGGACGTGACTCATTGAACAGTGCTCCTCGCCCACTGTCCACAGGACACATCAGCTGAGAGAAGATTCTAAAAAACTTGAAAGACCAGTTTCTTCATCCTCATTTCCCCCTGCATCTTATTATTTCAGAGTAGTGTAGTAGCTCTCCTCTTCTCCTACCCACCAACCTGGCCTTTTCTTATTCGAATCCTGTTGTGCAAGGGATGAGAACTTATACAGAAAGAATTTTGCCTCATTTATATTATCGCCAAGAGAAGAATTATAATTGTAAATTAGCATATTAATTCAAAGGCCCATAAATTCACCATCTTTTACCAGAATCAAATGCATACATAAGCCATGGAGCATGCAATAGAATACCAATTTCCTTTTAGTTATGGGGCCCCAACACACACTGTCCATTCAGCCAATTTGTAGCCCAGTGGACTCTGACTTGCTAAAGAGGTAGATAGAGCTATGCATTCCAAAACAAAATCAATTATACAAAGAAAGCAAAAGCCAAATTAAACAAAAATACTCTTTTACTGGGTATACAGGATTCCACCCCCACCCAAGGCGAAGCTGGAAAAAATAGCTTCTTGGAACTTCTTTATTTTTTTTTATTTATTCATTTCAAGCAGAGAGAGAGAGAGAGAGAGAGAGAGAGAGAGAGAGAGAGAGAGAGAGAGAGAGAGCGCACCAGGGCCACCACCTTGTGGGTCTGGCATATGTGGGTACTGGAGAATTGAACCTGGGACCTTAAGCACCTTAACCGCTGAGCCATCTCTCCAGCCCTAAGAACTTCTTTATCAACCAGAATTACAATTCACTAGAACACAGTTCAAATGGCAGACTCCAAGAGTGGATCTAGAAAATCCCTAATAGACACTCTCCCTTGTTATGTATGGTTTGGATCAATTATAAGTGTCCCCCCCAAAGGCTCATGTGTTGAAGGTTTTGACTTCTGGTGTCACGGTGTTAAGATGTAGAGCTTCTTGGAGGTGATTGCATTAAGAGGGTTCTGACATCATTATGGATTAATCCACATATGAATTAAAAGTTTAATGGGCTTTGGAAGAAGGACTTTGTTATAAAGTGAATTTTCTCTTTGCTCCTGTCCCTCATGAGGTGAGCCGCTTTATTCCACCGCAATATTGCACTTACCAGTAATGACAGAGCCTCTATGAAACTAGGAATGAAAATGTGTTTTTCCTTCTTTAATTTTATTTTCTACGGTATTTCATCACTGGGACAGAAAACCAATGAACACACTAGTTGAGACCATTGATTCTGAAGGACTCTTCTGCTAACAGAGTGTTTATAGTCAGCTGATGCTGTGGAGGGAATAGCCTTCTTCCAGACCCACTGAATGTATTACCATTAAAGTTCGGTTCTTCCACACACATGACCTAAAATATTCAGAGGAGAGACTTGGTGGGAAGGAAATCAGATTTTATTACAATAAGATAACTTGACCAGAAAATGGCCAGGCCCTGCCTGTCATGGGCACATCACCGAATTTGGGTGTATGAAAGGGATTGTTTTTTTATGAGTCAGAAGTTAGGGGGGTGATGAACAGAAAGGCTACATGCTGAGTCATATCTGTGGTAGGGTGAACAACCCCACTCCTACAGTCTTGGCTGGCTGTGGCCCACATGAACATATCCTGGGATGGCCCTGATGGTGTTTTCCCCAGAAAGTATTCTGTATTTGTAGCTTCTCTGACTTCCCAGAGTCTCTACTGCAGCCTCAGGTTAACTCGAAAATATCCATGAGTCACTGTTCAGTTTCTGTTCACGGGAATTCTACTCTTCCACGCAACACTGCCTAGTTTCTCAGGATTTTACCTGCTGTCTGAGTGCAACGTTAGATTCCTGCAACTCTTACATTTTGTTTGTATGTAAACAACAACAACAAAACAGTATCACCTGGAAGACACTAAGGTCTGCTTGCTGGAATGAGTTGCACCTGTGCCTATTTTACAACCCAAGGTGAAATAGCCCCTGAGTGTTGCCAGTCATAACGAACCCTGAGGAAATCCAAGGTGGTCTCAGAAGGGAAGAATTCCTGTCTTCTCAAAAGCCAACCCTGAAAATCCTTGGAAGAAAAATTGAATATCAACACCTATAAAGTTGAGCTGGTGGTCTTGCTGCTTCCTGAGAAGTTTTCAAAGCATCTTGTCCCCAGTAAAAAGTGCTTGGCTTCTTTTTAGGAGAATTATGACTTCTTATGCATGAAACTTTATACATGCTTTTTGAAACTTTATACATCTCTTTTTCTTGCCAATTTGCAAATTTTCCAAATCTTCTAACTCTGGTCCTCTTTGCTCAATTTTCACTGTAAAACTCTAGCAAAAATGAATCGGTTCATATATTTCTGAATGTGGTGCTGCCCAGTCATTTCCTCCATCTGATAACTTATCTTTCACTTTCAAGTTCATCCTAATACAAAAATCTCAAGATTTTGACATAAGGAAACTAAATTATTTGACATAGGTGGTCTGTCGTGCCACTCCCAGTACACTCCTTTATTCTATTTGAAATCTCATAAACCCATCACTGTCCATATTTCTATTAATATTTGGTCTTCCGGAGACCACCAGAATCAGATCTGCCCCTCCACACATGCCCTAACTCTTCCTGTGAGGCAAACCAAAGGCATGTAGAACATGCCATTATCATCACAGCAATTACTGCCACTTCTTGGTATTAATTTTCTGTTAGTAAGGTTTCAATGACTGAAGAGAGAGAGAGAGAGAGAGAGAGAGAGAGAGAGAGAGAGAGAGAGAGGAAGAGAGAGAGCACACCTGAGGTAATCAACTAAAAAAGAGGGCACTGTTATTTACTTGGTCTAACAATTTTGAGTTTCAGACCATGGCTAGTTGGCCTTATTTATTTTACACCAATCGTCAATCAGGACATCATGGCAGTAAGTGAGAAAGTAAAGATTCCGATGTCCAAACTTCCCATGAGGCTCTGCATATGTTTATTGAGAGAGAGAGAGAGAGAGAGAGAGAGAGAGAGAGAGAGAGAGAGAGAGGTGCCACAGCAGGCAAATGGAGGTCAGAGGAGCACCTTTCACATCATTTGAGGCGGGGTCTCTCATTCTCATTGTATTCACTAGGTTAGCTGGTCCATGAGCTTCTGGGAAATATCCTTTCTCCACTTCACATCTCACCATCAGTGTAAGGGACTAACAGAAGCCATGGTTTCCCACTTTTTAAGTGGGTTCTAGAATCTGAATTTAGGTACTCAGGCTCAAGTAGCAAAGGGCTTTGCTCATTGAACAGTCTCCCCATCCCTCTGTATCTTCAAGCTTCTACCACCCCTCAGTGGTGCAGTGGGTTCTAAGCCAATCATTTCACACATACATGTTGGAAGGACACTTATTCAAACCATGTCCCCTCAGGCTGAAGCACGCTTGATAGTCATAGTAAAGTCTCAAGAAAAGATAATTCCAAAGTCAGAAAAGAGCTAACCTACAGAGAAAGTAACCATAACTGTCATGGTTTGATCCAGGTGTCCCCCACAAACAATTGAATGTGTTCTGATAGATCGATCCTCAGCTGATGGCAGTTTGGGTTTTACAACCTCGATGAAGCTGAGTTGTCGGGGGCGAGCTTATGGGGTTATAAGCCAGTTTCCCCTTGCCAGTGTTTGGCACACCTTCCTGCCGCTGTTTGCAGTGCTATGGCAGAGGTGATGTCCAGCCCTCTGCTCATGCCATCGTTTCCCCTGCCAGGATGGAGTCTCCCCTCGAGTCCGTAAGCCAAATAAACCCATTCCTCCACAAGCCGCTTTTGTTTGGGTTCTTCCCGCGCAGCAACTAAGAAGCTGACCCCAACAGTTTTGGTACCAGGATGTGGGGTCATCTGTTGCTGCTGGAACCCTGATCTTGTGGCTTTGGTTTTCTGGAAGTGATCTACAGGAGGAATGTGGAAGGATTTGAACTCCCGGCCTAAGAGATGCCTCGCAGTGTTGTGAGTACAGCGTGATGGTCAGAGTTAAAGACCTGAATGTAGTGAGAACTATGG
>PVHP010033913.1:0-19339 GCA_004024765.1 Zapus hudsonius
TTTTTTTTGTTGATTTTTCCATTGAGTGTTTAGTTAAAACCTTTAGAAGGTTTTCTAAAATATGACATTTCTTGCTTCCTTCATGTTTATTCTATTAGTCCTGACTTCTGGTGAGCTTTCTCAGCTGGATTTTTTTCAGCTTCAAGGCTTTGAAATGTTTTGTTCTTTGAATGTGTTTTTCTATTTATAGGCACAAGTTCTTGCTTCGTGAATCAGTTTGTTATTATTTTGAGGATACTCATTACAGTCTTTAAAATCATTTTGTTCTACTTCACCAGTGGGTTATTTCTTCGAACTCTTGTTTGTTTGTTTGGTTGGTTGGTTGGTTATGACAGAGTGAGAGAGAAAGAGGCAGACAGAGAGATGGGTGCACCAGAGCCTCCAGCCACTGCAGATGAACTCCAGACACATGCAACATTTTGTGTGTCTGGCTTTATGTGGGTACTGAGGAATCGAACTTGGGTCCTTCTGCTTTACACACCAATGCCATAATTGATAAGCCATCTCTCCAGCACTAGTTTTTTATTTTTTAATTGATGTGATATCTTCTGGTGTCTGATGATCTCAGCCGCCCTCACTGCCTGTGTGGGAGGCACGGACCTACAGCCTCCATCTCTCAGCCACTTTCCACCCTGTAGCTTTCTTCATATGTCTGCTCTGTGAGTTACTAAATTCTAACTCTAGACCCTGCCAAGGATGTGGTCTGCTGTCCTGCTCACAGTCTCGTGGAGAGAAGACAGGAAGGGAAACGGGGAGGGCCAGTCTGCTATGTCTCAGCAGGGTCTCACCTCACCCTCCTGCTACTTCTAAGAAATTTCGATTTTTAGGGATTTTACTCCACTTTAAAAATATCAGCAAGCAGTCAGCCTCAACAGGAAAGGCCTTTCCTTTTAGCTTTCATCAGCCGGTAACAGTTTCATATCCCAAGAAAGATTCTGGAATTTTCACTGATGCACTGGGAGTGCCAACTGGTAGAGAGCGGAGCAAGAAGACGCAAACGGATGGAGGACCTCCAGGACCAGAAGGAACGGCGTTTCTGACTTGATTCACAGGGTCTCTGCAGGGTTTTACCAGGAGCTGCTGCTGGAGGAATGGAAGCTTGCTTTGTGATGTATCATTTATACATTTTTCATAATTAAAAAGTCTCCATTAGTCACCCAGAGAAGCACAAATCAGAAGCAAGCAAGTATTGGGCCAAGTCCCCACATTCAGAACTGGCCCGTAGCTGCAGCCTGGAGCCCGTGAGGAAACTATGACGCCATGAGGTGCACCTCTGACGTAACAGCCAAGCAGTTACTTCCTCTGTTATGGGCTTTTCCTTCTCCATTTCTAACGAGGGTGCCCAATCCTAACACAGCAGCGTTCAGAGGTGAGGCCTCATCCAGTGTGGCCTCATGGGAGCTCCAGCTCACTGAGAAGCCCTGCCTCAAAAAAGGTGTGGATGGGGTTTCTGAAGACCATCACCCAAGCTTGTCATCTGGCTTCTACATACATGTGTACCCAGTACACATGTGTAACCCCTCCACATACAAGCAATGCACACACACACACACACACACACACACACACACACACACACACGGATATAAAGGGGATGAGACCTTTAGGAAGAGGTTATAACATAAGGGCTGAGCTCTCATGAACAAGATTGGTGGCCTTGCAAAAGAGACGCAGGTGACTCATTTTTGTCCCTGTATCCTAGCAGGGTGCATGGTGGCCCTTAGTGGGGTGAGCTCCGTCTTCTGGGGGAGGGATTGAGGGAAGCTCCCTTCTGCTGCTGGTAAGAACAACTGAAACTCCTCTGCATCCAACAGCAAACAAAAGAAGGGAGGTGACAGGAAGGGGTGGGCAGGCAGCATCAGAACCCAGGACCCAGCATGGGGTGCGGGGTGGGGGTCATGTGCCCTGAACCGGAGATTCTGGAAGCCCAGACATGTGAACAGCCTCAGACAGAAAATTTCCAAGACAAAAATATGATTTATTTATCTAAAATATCAGAAAATATTTTTTGTGCTACAGAAACATTTTAGATCATAACTTCTCTACCCCAAGTAAGCATCCCAGGGAGAACTGTGGCATGTCCCCTTCCAAGTGCAAAGGTGCCAGAGAGGGGGTAGAGGCTCTTAGTGAAATGGCCCTGAGGCTGTAGGAAGACACCTGCCCCTCCAATCAAGGGTGGGTTCCGCAAGAGTCTGTGGGGAGTCTGGACTCCCACTGCACCCCATTGTCCCCAGGTAATCACAGAGAGGAGTGTGCACCCTAAATTTTGACCCAATTTGGCAGTAATGAGGTGATGGCCAGCCTCACTCCAGGCACCAAGGTTGTGTGGAGGAGGCTTCCTAAAATCTAAGATTTAGATCTTAATCTAAGATTGTGATTGTTGAGGCATAATACCCACTGGTTTCAAATATGAATCTCTTTCATGCTAAAATGTAGAATGACCCCCAAACTAAATGAGGAAAGAAAATGCAGAGCCATCAGGAAGATGGCACAGGGTCAGCATCACCATCAGAATGCATCCGTGGGCATTAGCAAACTCACACGGAGCAGGTGGTAAGGAATCAGGAAACACTTAGGATCATCTCCCAGCACTGGGCAGGCAGAGGCAGGAGGATATCCCAGGTGGACAGCCTGGGGTATATATAGTGAGTTCCAGGCCAACTTTGGGTACAGAGTAACACCCTATCCCCCCAAAAAAATTAAGTATAAAATTAAAAAGAAGAAAGAGAAAGCAAGCAAGCAAGCAAGGAAGAAAGAAAGAAAGGAAGGAGGGAAGGAAAGAAGGAAGGAAGAAAGAAAGAAAGAAAGAAAGAAAGAAAGAAAGAAAGAAAGAAAGAAAGAAAGAAAGAAAGAAAGAAAGAAGCAGCCAGGCATAGTGGTGCATGCCTTTAATCCCAGCACTGGGGAGGCAGAGGTAGAAGGATGATCATGCGTTGGAGGCCAGTCTAAGACTACAGAGTGAATTCTTGGTCAGCCTGAGCTAGAGAGACATCCTAAAATATATAATAACTATGTATAAAACCCTCCATGACTAAAGTCAGGAAAGGAACTGTAACCTGGAAGTCAAAATTAAAGGAACCAGCCAATTGGAGCAGCAGGTTCAAAAGACTAAAACCATGCAATAGTCTTGAGACCACGCGGGACAAAACGAAGTCCCTCATGCTCACAGGAGACATCGTGTCCAAATCACCAAAAACGAGAGACAAAGAAACATTCGTAGAAGACAGAGGATCTGGCTGGGAAGATGGTTGTACAAGTTTGAGGACCTGGGTTTAGATTCCCAGAGCCCACGGGGAAGCCAGGCATGGTGGTGAGTGCTGTAATCCAAGCTCTCAGGAGGCAGAGACAGAATCCCTGGGACAAGCTGGCTGCTGGAACAGTCGAATCAGCCCTGAGTTCTGTGAGACGCTGGATGCTAACCTATGCACCTGTGTGCGCATGTGCACCCCCAGATGAAAGAGACAAATTACAGCTAGACAAAAAATGACTACTCGTTTCTTAGTAACATCATGGAAGCCAGGGACAAGTCATGCAGAATTGTCACAAACGTTTTAAGACGACTGATAGCCTAGATCTCTGCTAGGTGAAGGAAGTCCGATATGCTAGGTAAAAGACAATGAAGAGAATTGTTAATAGACCAAGAATTACTAGGAATTTAAAGAAATGGAATGAACTCACGAGCACACATATCTCTTTGAGATACCAGTCTCAATTATTTTATTAAAACATATAATTTGATTTTAATTCTTTTGACCAAAAACTTACTGGATTGGCCAGAGTGCTCGTTTGGGTTTTTAAAAATTAATTTGAGAGCGATGTGCCAGGACCAGAGGCCTGCACGCTTTGAGCACCTGGCCTTTTGTGGATGCTAGGCAAGTGAACCTGGGCTTGCAGGCTTTGCAAGCAGGTGCCTCTAGCTGCTGAGCCGTCTCTCCAGCCCTAGTTTTAGTGTTTTGAGAAATTTCCATACTCTTCCACAGGGATCCATCATCTTGTGGAAGTTCCCATCAAGCCTGCCCAGGCGTTCAGTGGGTCCACATTTCTGCCGGCTCTTTTGTCTTTTCAAGAGACAGCAGCATCCAACAGATCCGAGGTGACATCTCACTGCAGTTCTGTTTTGCGCTTCCCTGAAGATCACGTGTTTTCTTGGACCCCTTGTGGCCGTTTACAGGGGTTCTGGGTCTCCAAGTTTTCGGTCGTCTTTTCATCAGGCCACTGGCCTTTGCTTTTTCTTGTCCTGGGGTGGGGCTGCTGCTTATTCTATAAGTGGTGTGAAAATGACTTTGCCTCTTACAAGGTATCGTCCACACTGGTGCTTTTCTGTTCACAGGGTCCTGTTTAATTAATTTTGCTTTTTCTGTCTGAGCTTTTGTGTGTCCTACACATGGAGTCACTTTCAAGGCCGATGGGGTCCAGCTTTTCCTGTTTGCCCGGGGCATTTCTTATTTTCAGGGGTATCTACTTGGTTTAGTTATACATTTGCATTTCAGTATCCAACTTTCCTAACACCCTTTTTTGAAGGAACTGTGCTTCCCTAAGGTAAAGTGATATAATTTTTCCTTAAGCAAAACTCCTATTATATGTGACAATGTGACTGAACCAGAGGACATTATGATATAGTAAACCAGACACAGCAGGCCAGAAAGAGCAATGCTTCAGTTGTATGAGGTGAGCTATCTGGGCCAGTTAAACCCTGCACAAATAATGGAGTTGCTATGTCCAGGTCCTTGACAGTGGTACAGATGTCCCTCTGAGTAAGTACTTTACTTCCTGTCTATATTTTTCTTTCTAAGTGCTTAATACCAAGTGGGTAGCTGACTTGCTTTTATTTATTTACAAGCAAAGAGAGATAGAGAAAAAAGAGACAGAGAGAATGGACGTGCCAGGGCCTCTAGCCACTGCAAATGAACTCCAGATGCCTGAGCCACTTTGTGCATCTGGCTTTACATGGGTACTAGGGAATTGAACTTGGGTCGTTAGGCTTTGCAGACAAGCACCTTAACCTCGGAGCCATCTCTCCAGCCCCCAAATTTAACTCTCTGTATTTTAAAGATCAATTTTAGCTTTTTAGAAGAGACTTTCAGGGACCTGGGCGGGACTTTATGGCTCAGTGTTTGTGTTTTCTGCCAGAATGAGTCTCTGCTAACCATATGGTTTCCTTTGGAAGCACTGAGGACCTGCTTTGACTCTTTCCTTACAAACTGTGCAGTGTTTGCAGTCCTTCCTCCTGGTCCTTCACAATCTCTCAAATCAAGAGAATAGGTGGCTCCAGAGTTGCCAGACTTGCTGAGTGTCTGTCATCTCCTGTGGTCTTTTTGATCTGGGAGCAGGAACCAAAATAGGAGTTGTCCTTTTAGCTCGTGTCTCCGGTTGGCTGCTACCTATGGTTATCCAGCACTCAGAAGGACAGTTATACCAGTCTTGAACAAAAGCATGGATTTGTAAATACAAACAAAACATGATGACATCCCTGGAGATAACAAACAACAATTCTTTAAATAAGTAGAAGGTGAGGTCTGACGTCAAGATCGTATTTTGACCTGCATGCCATGGTATATGTGTACCTATATCACACACATGAACACATATATACACATACATTATACATACAGATTGATGAGTTTTCCAAGGTGCATACAGAGAAGCAAGGGCACTTGGTAGCTTCTATTGTAATTCGTGTTGCCAGGGAAGATGTTGGATCTATACTCTCCTGGTGACCCCTAGTCTGCTCCAAGTGAGCCTGGGCTAGAACAGGGCTCTACCTCAACAAAAAACAAAAACAAGAAACAAAAATAAAAATGAAAATAAAAAAGTTTATGATTGTATTTTATATTGCTAGCTTATAGGGAAAACAGCCTAAGATTGCTTTCTTCCTTGACCTTTACTCAAAGTAAGATTATTATAAGATTCTAATAAACTTATGCCATTCTATATATAGAATTTATAAAATGAATTTAAGCTATGCTTTAAAGAGGAAATTATTAAAAGCATAAAGTATTTTGTTAAAAAAATAAATTTGTCTAAGTTCAATGCTATTTTAGAGAGGTTTTAAAATGTGAGTTTATCTAAAAGCTTTTGTAAAATCAAAGTAGGGATGAGTGACTGAACCTAGAGCCGAGCCTGTGGTGTTGAGCCTAGAGTGAAAGGCTTTCTGAAAATACTGTTCTGCTTTGACCAACATTTACAAATAGTAAATAAAACACACACACACACACACACACACACACACACACACACACACACACACAACCTGGTGCAAATGACAAAGACTGTTGAGTCAAGATCATGTTTTGTGCTGATTGGTCATAGTTTTCACTACTTAAGCAATGGAATCTTAACAAAATCACTTTCATTTAAATTAATGGGAGCATATGCTCATGTTAAGGTCCTTTAAATTGCTTCTTTATAAGTAATGATTATTTTTGGTGATCTACTCTGATTAATACTATATATGTGTGTGTGTGTCTGTGACTGATCATATATACACTTCTGAAAGCTAAATGCACTCTGTATCTGAACTTCATCTAAATACTATCTAAAAATCGAATGAGCTAAACACATGTAAATTCAACACAGGCGAAGTGACATCACGTGCTCTTATTATCCAGCATGCATCCTGTGGACCCTCCTCAGAGAGAATGGCCAGGATAGACCTTGACGGTCCTGTTGTTTGTAATAATTCCACCCAACTGGAAACCCCATCATCTGAGCATTCTTGCTAATTAACCCCTAGTCCACATCTGTTCGCCTTGACTACAGAAGTGTTTTGTTACTGTACATAGGAGATGCACCTCTCTTTGTGGTTAATAGCGCAGTGCCCTAAGCCATCAATCATGATTATTTTCCTAAAAGACTGTGCAATGTAAATAACTAAGTTGTTTTCTCAATTGCTTAACTGTCGTAGTCAGCCACACGTCCCTGGTATGAATCTCCAAACCAGGCACAATTTTGGGGAGGAAAGTATTTATTGAAGTAACAGACCCAGGGGAAGTGAAGGAAAAAAGGCTGGCCCCCTTTCACAGATCCAAGCAGAGACAGAGACAGCACCTCCAGAAGCAAGCAAGCACACTGTAACATTGTAATTCACAAAATGCAGAACTGCCAGACTGGGGTTCCCGCTTTTCTTTTGCATGTCTATCCCTAGTATTTTGCATCCAAATTAGAAAGGGTGTCATGACCCCAGGAGGCCAGGCCAAAGTGACACTTCCTCCAGCCAGAAGCCTGGAGACAATTCACAATTATAATAAATTCTATTGGGGGACATTTACTCAAAACTACCACACTTAACTTTGCACAATGCTTGATTGGCCATTTCTTCTCTAATGAATTTACAACCAAACTCATCACAAATGCCTCTCAAACTACTTATTTTAAAACAAATTAGTTGCTAATGTAAAAGAATAATAAAATCAACTTTATGTTGTCTCTTTAAAAAATAAGAAATGCCTCTTAATTCATTCTGTAAATCAAACATTACTCTTTAACACAACCAATGTTATTACCAAAAATAGGAGGAAAACTGTAGACTAAGTGAAGATTGTCTCTTCATGGATATAGTTGTGAAAACTGTTAACATATTGGCATATTTAATCTACACATTATACAAGATCCCGTGTATGTATGAGCTACATACTGTCAGCTATGGCTGTGGTTTATAAAGGGAGGCTGATGAAAGACATTGCAGATCAAAAGCAAGCAGATACAGTTTGCATTCATGGACTGGAACATCCGACACAGTAAGGATGTCAATTCTCTCCAAATTACAATAATGATTAGCCTGATGCCAGCCTGAATAAATCCCAGGAGTATATGCTGTGGCATGGTGAGGTTATATTACCCTGGGGATCAAGGGAACTGGAGCAGCTGGAAAAAAAAAAAACCTCTCAATGGTGAGGTGAGTAGATGCGAGACCAGCCTTGCCATGTGGCCAGTGATGGGGAGGTACAGGTGTAGGGACGGTCTCAGAGGTCAGCAGAAAGTGGCATCCCTGTCATGGTTCGATCCAGGTGTCCCCCAGAAACAAATGAATGTGTTCTGATTGATAGATCCCCAGCTGATGGCAGTTTGGATTTTACAACCTTGCTGGGGCTGTGTTGTTGGTGTTTGGCACACCTTCCTGCTGCTGTTTGCAGTGCTGTGGCGGAGGTGATGTCCACCCTCTGCTTAGGCCATCATTTTCCCTGCCAAGATGGAGTTGGTAAGCTTAATAAACCCATTCCCCCACAAGCCGCTTTTTTTTGGGGGGGGGGTTCTTTCTGCGCAGCAACAGAGAAAATTGACTGCAACAGTCCTCAAATGTGACTGGCTGATTTTCAACAGGGATGCAGAGATACTGAAATGGAGAAAGGAGAATCATGCTAGGGCAGGTGGGTACACACGGGAGCCAGGAACCTGACATTGACCTCTCACCCTACCTGAAGTTGAGCTCCAACTTGATCATACATTAAAAACATTAGCTGTAGAACTTTTAGAAGGCAACGTGGACATGCTACCACTAACCACTAAAAATAATAACTCTTGGTGCGTTGGCCTCATGAGTCAATAAGAGTCTGTGAAGGGGAGGAGGAGACCAGCTGCAGACAAAAGGAAGGCATGTTCACGAAAGGGGAGGTAGCCCAGGGTCTGTGTGGCTCTCCCTCCGCTGGCCAAATCAAGCTCTTCCCAATCACCATGTTTTAGTCCGAGACAGTCCAACACCTTCAGATCATGAAGACAGATGTCCTGAGCACTGAGAGTCATGTGATCAGTGCATCCATCCTGTACCTCAGCCAGGATTCCAGAGGAACCAGACCAGAACCCGGCCCAAGGTCCTTCTCTGAAGAATAATGTCACCTGTCACCCGTGTCCACCCTCCAAGCCTGCCACCTTCCCTCTGAACAATTCTACCTGACACGCCTTTCCTCTGGGGTATTATTTTGATTAACTTTTCATAATTAAAATGAAATTTGATGAACTGGAAGCAGAGCTTTTAGCGGGCTTCTCTCAATGACTTGCTCATTTAATTTAATGGAATTCAGAGACTAGAAAGAGGGTCATTTCCTCCTAATTAAAGGCAGGCTGAAGAATAGGCCCACACTTCATCTGGACAAAAGACCTAGTCTCTTTGTGTGTGTGTGTGTCCATCCCAAGTCATCCTGTTTAAAAAAAAAAAGAACAGCTCTCGTTGGTGTAAAAATAAGCTCAGAGTATAAAAATACTGACTATGAAAGTTGCAGCCAAAGAATTATTTTTTTTTCTTGGCACCTGGCATTTGACGTTTTCTTGCTAATAGAGAAAAAAACCATGTATGCAAAAATTCCACCTCCAAACCCTGTCCTTCAAGACTTTGGTGTCCGAGGAATTCAAGGTGGCTCTAGATCTGGGGAGTCACAGTGGCTCCTGAGCCTTCCCCAGTGAAGGGGAGTGAGGTCGAGGAGGTTTTCTATGGACGCTATTTGAGCACTGGTCAACCGGGAGCCCAAAGGCAAGGAGACACAGACCCAGGAGAGATGCCGGGCCTCCCTCCCGCCCTAGTTACCTTACTGGTTCCTGAGACAGGTCAGCACTTCTTAGCGCTTTCCCAGATCTGCTCTGCTCTGTCCAGAAACAGTCCCGGAGGTAATCCAAAGCAGTAAAGGTGAAAGATTCCTGAAGACAAGTCCTATCATGCACCCTTTTTACAAAATCCCCACCTGTGATGGTTAAGTTTGTTAACTTGACCTATGTAATAATCCATAGTAATCTTGGGTGGGTCTCTGAGTTTGCCTGCAGGAAGGATTGACAAAATCTTTTTGATATTTGGAGAAGGGAGGAGTTCCCTTCTCCAGAGTGAGCCCTTCCCCCTAGTGGGTGGGCCTTCCAAGGGGACTAAATATAAGGAAGCTCGAGGGGAAGGAAATCTCTTCCTTCCTCCCCTGCTGCTGGTGCTTGTTCGTGACTTGCACTCGCATCCTGCTCTCCTGCCCTTCCTGGACATCGGAACCCAGTTTCCTCAGCCTCACATATTGGACTGAAGAGCAGCTGCTCCCCAGGGATTCATCAGGCCTTCTGGGCTGGATTGGGGCTGCTGAGGCCTCCAGCCATGTGGACTGAACAGCTACTGGTTTCTTTACCTGTGGGCCTGCAGACTGCTATTGTGGGAATGTCGTAAGCTACCTCAATAAATTCCCTTTTATTATAATCCATTCTATCAACTCTGTTTCCTCTAGAGAACCCTAACACACTACCTAACCACAGCATCAAGGAGGCTTCACCAGTGAAGACAAGCCAGCACAGTGCTCAAAGCATAACCAGAGAAGGACCAAAGACAGGCCTTGGGTGTCTCGGTGTCAGGTGGAAAATGTCAGCCTTCCTCACACCCCAAGAGCATTTTACACAATGAAAATGTGAGGTAAGAAAATACAAGTTGTTTACCTACATTTGCTATAAATAAGAAGGGGGGCACTAGGAAGTGGGGTCAGAAAGCCCAGATGAATCCAAAGCTTCATCCAAGAGAGACAAACACTTGCATCTCCATCTTTATTGTCGAGGGGCCCTCTGAGGTGTGGAATCAGCACATATGACATCTCTAAACAACGCCATTGCCGAGAATGAAATCACGTCACCATGTTACGTGAAGTAAGAACGACAAGAATCACATGTCTTCCTTCCGACATGTGTGATGATCTGAATATGAAACGGAATGTCCTCTGCAGGTTTGTGGTAAAGCAGAGATTCCCATCCGGTGGTGTTGTTTTCAGAGTCTCTGGGGATTTTAGAAAGTCAGGCCCACCCGGAGGAAGTCGGCCCTGGGGGTGGGTCCTCCTGGGTGTGTGTGGGGTCTTGTTCCTGGCCCATCTTAGCCCCTCTCCGCTTCCTGTTGGCAATGAGGGGAGGGCCCTCCCCCACGCACTTCACTGCCATGTTATCCTGATATGATATGGGGTTATTAGGGTTCAGGAAAGAGTTCTCAAATCCCAAACTCTGAGTTCTTGTCTATTTGACTTAAAGAATTAAATAAAAACACGAGTGAGAAGGATAATTATTTAATTATTATATTTATTCAGAAGTCAAGAGAGGAAAGAGAGCATCTGTAGACCAAGGGAGGGTGATTGAAAGCACCCATGTGGTCTGAGACTCCACATGGTGGGGCTAGATGAAGGGAAGCAAAGAGGAGCCAGTACCGGGAGGAGAGAGGGAGTGAAGCCCTGTGGGCGTCGGGGTCAGGGGCTTTCTCAGCAGGGCCCAGACGAGGGGAAACTCACTGGAACCCAGAGGTCCAGGCGTCTGTGCTGGCCAGTCAAGAAGAGAGCTCACCTCCCCTGGTAGAAGTATTTTATAACCTCATGGTGGTGGTTCCTGCCTCCCACCTCAGTTGAGCCAGAGAGACAGCTGATTGGTCTGGACTAGGCTGGCTCAGAAAGTTCTAGAGTCTTAAACTTGACCAATCACAATGCCAGGATTAGATATGAATTCTAGTAAAGGAGCCATCCTCCCATCCCTGGGGGTGGGTTGGGGGCTCAGGTTGTTTGCGGCAAAACAGATCTAGGGAATTCCTCTGATCTCTAGCAAAGTGGAGACAGCAGAGAAGCCCAAGGACATGCCTGCTGTTTCCTTCTGAAGCCCGGTCACCCCAAACTGCCTCCTCACTGCCCTAGCACCCTGGCCTGACTCCCGAAGCTGGGAGCCAGGAGAAATATTTCCCCTTGAGGTGTGGACAGCAGGCGTGGGGCATGAAAGTGACCAGCCCAATGTGGAATTGAAGAAGGTGTGCCAGTTAGACTCACAAGGAGATCAGCAGGAAGGGACAGCGGGAGAAGTGTGGGATCAAAGTACCTTGGGTACATGTCTGGGTCCCATAAAGGAGCCATTGTTTTGTTTACTGAATATATGATAATAAAATCATAGAAAAAGATTTAAGTATTTTCATTTCTGGCCTGACTACAGACAAGATAATTTAAAATTTTATTCTACAAAGCACTCCCAAAGCTGCCTAAAATAGAGCAAAAATCTTACACAGAGAAAAGCCAAGACAGGCCCATCTTGACTCCAGCAGAGGGGAGAAGCCCCAGCGTGGATGTGCCCAGGGCTTTCTCATAGCAAAGGGCGACTCTCCAGTGTGAAGGAAAACCAACAGAAGCAAGGACGTTTCTTTCTCACTTGGAGAAGAGTGAGGAAACATCTGCGAATGCCATAGACCGGGTGAGACTTAGCCATGTCCTTCCCTGGGATTCCCATCAGCTCATCCACAGGTAAATCACGGTGGAGGGGGGCTGAGAGATCCAAGCCCCCCAGAGGAAAATTCTCGGAAGCTCAAAGTTAGCAACAGTGACAAGAGCACCAGGGGAACTTGAGGAGTCTGTCACTGGGCGTTCTCTTAGTCAGGTGGAAGTTGATGCGGGGCTCCATCACAACCCATAAACCCTGGGTTCCTCTCCTGAGGATGCCAAAGATTCAACGACTCAGATGGAGAGCCAATTTAAACAAAGACACCTCATTCAAACATCAGAAAAGGAAAGATAAGAGGTGCATGCTTTTACAGAGAATTAGAAAATAGATTCCATGGTAAAGTTTCCCAATCCCTGCAGAGCACGATCTGTGTGTGGCCAGACCCGAGTGGGAAAAGCCCTCGGGTTCTGGTTGGGTTCGAATTTGAAATCACGCTGCTGAGGAGGGTTCTCATCATCTGATTGGTCTGGACCTAGGAAAGCCCTGCTTGCATCTGGGCAAATGTTTGCGCAAAGTTGCGACATGAGGTCATGGGGCCAACCCTAGAATAACTATAGATTATAATACAATATAATGTAATAACTGTATATCTAAGATATATTATCTATAATAACCTGAAATGTGAAAGGCAGTTTACCTCAGTTGCAGTACAGTAGTCCAATATGTCATATTTAAATTTCCTGACAAGGCTACAATGTATACAAAGAGATAAAAATAAATAAACAAAGTAAAACCTCACACTGTGCAAGACAAAACAAGCCTTGGTCAGAAATGACAGAGACATCAGAAAATCCACCACAGAGCTGCAAGCGGCTGTCCTTCATGGTGGGCACTCTCCCCGAGAAAGAAGCCACTGTGCAGGAGAGGTGGGCAAGGCTGGCAGAGAGCAGGAAGGGGTCAGGCTCATCAAAGGGGAATTTTACAAGGCCCATTCTGCGTAAATGTCCGATGCCGGTCATATACTCCCCAGTGTACTAGAAAAAAGTCAAGGAAAAAACCTGACTTTGAAGTGAGTTCAAAAGAAAATTACCAAACTGAAACTTCAAGAGAAAAAGCATGAAGGAAAAAAGATTCAATAATCATCAGACAAGATAAAAAGAAACAAAATAGGAGTCATGGGAAATAGCCAAGTGAGAAGGAAGGAGAACAGAGCAGGAGGAAACATTTGATGTAATAATTACTGAACGTGCTCAAAACGACTAAAGTCACTGATCACACATCCAGGAAGCTCAGAGACACCAAGCATCAAACATACCAAAAATCTGGACCTAAACATATCACACTCAAACCACAAGGGGAAAGAAAGACAAAATCTGTTTTAAAAGTCATTTAGTTTTTATTTCGTAGGTTCAAAACTATTGGGTTAAACTCTTCTGTTCCCTCTACCCCACTGCCATCCCATTGAGACCCTCCTGAGTGGAGTTCCTGGTAAGCCCTGTGGGGTCATGAGTCTCTGGGGGTGGGGACAATGGCTCAGAATGCTCCTTCCTACCCTGGGACTCTTGCAGTCTTTCTGTCCCCTCTTCCGCAGTGTCCCCTACACCTTGGAAGGCACACCATAAGCTTTCTCTTTCCCCGCTTCCCCACCAGCATGTGTTGCCATTTGGTGTTTTTGAAGAATGCCATTCGGACGAGAAGGAATCTCAAAATGAATTTCACCTGCATTTCCCCGGTGGCTAAATTGTCGAACATCTTTTTAGGTGTGTATTGGCCACTTGTATTTCTTCCTTTGTGAACTCTGTTCGGTTCCCTGTCTCGTTTTTTGAATGGGTTGGTTGATTTTCTTAATTGCTTCTTTTTTGAGCTCTTTGTATAATCTAGATATGAAAGCTCTGTTGAATGTATAGCTGAAGACTTCCTCCCATTCTCTAGGTTGTCCATTGACTCTGTTAATGGCTTGCTTAGCTGTACAATAGTGTCTAGTTCCATGAGATCACAATGAACATGTGTTTGTCTAATTCCCTGGGCCATTAGGATCTAATCCAGAAAGAATTTCCCTAAGACTATATCTTGGAGTGCTCTCATTTTTTTTTCTTCTGGGTGTTTTATTAGAGTTTCGGTCCATTTGTAGTTGTGTGAAGAGTGAGTGAGAGAAGAGGGTCTAGGTTCATCCTTCCACATGGTTATCCAATTTCTCCAGCACCATTTGCTGAAAATTCTCCCAAGTCTTCTATTCCATTCCATTGATCTGTATGTCTGTTTTGTGTCAGTGCCATGCTGTTTTTATTACTATGGCTTTGTAGTATATCTTGAAATCAGGTGTGACAATACCATTTTTGCTGAGAATATTTTTGGCTATTTGAGGTCTTTTGTGCTTTCCTATGAATTTTGAGATTTTTTTTTCTATTTCTGTGAAGAATACTGCTAGAAATTTGATTTGAATTGCATTGAATCTGTAGATTGCTTTCGGTATAATGACCGTTTTCACAAAGTTCATTCTTCCAATACATGAGAGGTCTTCTAATCTTCTCTTGTCTTCTTCGGTTTCTTTCTTCAGGGTTTTAATGTTGTTATTGTAGAGGTCTTTCACTTCCTTGGCTAGGAATATTCTAAAATATTTCGCTGGGCGTGGTGGCGCATGCCTTTAATCCCAGCACTCGGGAGGCAGAGGTAGGAGGATCACCATGAGTTCAAGGCCACCCTGAGACTACATAGAGAATTCCAGGTCAGTCTGGGCTAGAGTGAGACTCTACCTCGAAAAAACAAAATAAATAAATAATCAAATAAAATATTTCAATTTTGTTGCTATTTTAAATGTGACTGCTTCCCTGATTGCTTTCTCTATATGTCACTGGTAGATGCAAAGGCTACTGATTTTTGTGTGTTGATTTTGTATCCTGCCCACTTTGCTTAGAGTTTATCAGCTCTAGGAGCTTTTTTGGTGGAACATCTGGAAGGAATCATAGAGAGATAAAACAGGAAAAACTGTAGCTGAGGTTTAGTCAGAAAGCATCCAGAACAGAGTAAGTGGTGAGTTCTGGGTTCAGTAAGAAGCCCTGTCTCAATAAGGAAGGTGGGGAGTAGAAGGAGACATCAGATGTTGACCTCTAGCCTCCATGTTCCGTAGGCAAAGTGCCTGCCCTCACAGGTGTGTCCGCACACGTACACACGAAAACAAAGGAGAATGCCGCCTTTGAATCTGCCCTCGAAAGATTCCTGTGGTGGAAAATTAATCCTCAGATTTGCATATTGATTGCATTCAGTGTGGGGTGTTTAGGAAGGTGCAGCAGTTTGAATCTAAAATGTCCCCCACAGTCGATTATCTATGTCAAGGACCCTAAAAGTTGGAGGACTCCTCAGGTGGCCCAGGGTGACAGCAAGATGCTACGCCTCTGCCTCTGTCTTCCCAAACGCTGACAAAATGACTCATATAAATGAGTGTATCATCTATCCAAAGTGAATGGCCAAAAATAAGCTAGCTCTAATGGCTGTCATAAATATTACATAATTGATGTTGCACTGGAGAGTCCAACATTAATAATTATACCGAAGGGTATAAAATACATCCATTTTGATGCAATTTTAAATGTATTTTGTCACAGGTATGAGGTATAAAGTTGTTCAAATTCCCTTGTGACTATAGCCGGCTTGAAGCATAAAACACATTTCTTCTTTAAGTGTGAAGCTTTGCAACCACAAAACCATTTCCCATATTTCAAATCCTCAGATTTTCATGTTGATCTCATTCAGTGTGGGGTCTTCAGGGAGGTGTTACAGTTTGAGCCTGAAATGTCCCCCATAGTCTCCTATTTTCAACACTTGTGTCCCAGCAGGTGGTGAAACTTTGGGGTTGTGGCCCCTTTCCCAGGTGGGGTCTGGTCAGCACAGTCAGATTCCAAACGGGAGGGGGGACGATTGAAGACTACAGTCTGTCCCCTGGTTCCCATCCCACTCTGCTTCCTGGTCCTTGAAGATGAAGCCGAGGAAGTTTGAAATATGGGAACTGGTTTGTGAGCAGCCTTCACAGCACACGTCGTTACTTGTGATGTAATTCCTGCTTCTCAGCCGGTGAGAGGCTCAAAGCAGCGAGGGGATCCTTTCCCTGCAAGTCCCAGTCCTTCAGCTCTGGATCCCCTCAGAGAAGGGCTTTGGGTGTGAGCATCGTGGGCGGAACTGGAGAAGGGAAGTGCAATGGTGAGTGTTGTTGCTAGGGGCAAAGGGGCTCAGATCCTCCCAGGACCCCCTCTGGAGGACCCTCTGGAACGTGACTCAGCCTCTTCTCTCCAAGCCAGAGAGGGCAGCGGGCCAAGTCTGCCAAGGTGACTTCCTCTGGCTTGAGCTGAAGATGTTCTCTCGTCATTTTGCCTCCCTAGAGAGAGGGCGGCAGGTCCCATAGGGAGCTGCACCCTGGAGGCTGAGGGCACCTCCTCATCTGGAACAAGGGCTCTTACTCTTCTGTCACAGGTTAAGGAAAGGCCTCGGAAGCCAGTGAAGAGGCAGTCTGGCTAACCGATGCCCTTGGCTTTGAAACGCTCATTTAGTCTGAACTTCCTCAGCGATGCTACCACAGAGGAAATGCCTGCTGAACAATGGCCATCAGAACTGAAGCTCACGTGAACAGCCCCATTTTAGAAAGAAAGCTCCTTGTTATTCTCATCTGTGGAGTTTTACAGCTTTGAGGTGGGATTCCCTCCGAAATAGGTGCAAGGTAAAGTTTACTTTGATTTTCTTGTTGTCCTGAAAATGCTTTTTATATTCAAGGAGGCAGCACAAATCATTATAAGTATTCATCTATCCTCCAGTTCATTCATTTTTGACAGTTCATAAAACTCCTTAATGTGTAACCAACCCGAAGGTCAGGAATGTCATGGGACAGCAGGAGAGGTCTACAGCAGGGCCTCCCGTTTGGCTGTGCCCACCTTCCTGACGATTCCACCAGTGCATTTCAACAGTTCCTTTCCAGGTGAGATCTTCCAAAATGGCACTATGAACACGTGCTTAAGTTCGGAGCACCGTTAAAACAGAATTTAGGGTATCTTCAACCTGCATTCCTGGGCCATGGTCTCTCATATTTGGCTCCAAAATAAATTATCCTTTGACGTGCGTGAGAACTCTACTTTTTCCCATTAACACTTGACTGCCAGGCACATTGAAATTACTCCCAAATTTCTGGTTATATGATTCCTATAACTTTCCGTGAATTTCTGAAAGCAAATAGGAAAGCATCCCTACAAAGGCCAGGGCATAAGAAGGGATGTGGCATTTACCCTTGTCTCTTACTTTGTGTGTCTGCGGGCATTCGCACAGTCGTCCCTGTAGCTGGTTTGAGAGAATCCCGAAATGTCCATCCCCAACCCAAGCACCCAGGGGCTCAGCCATCTGCTCTCTCTCCAGGGCACCCTAGTGACAACTCAAAGCACAGCTTTACTGGAGAGCCAGGGAGCCCCAGGTCATTCTCTTGAGTGGAACTTAGGGCTGCACATCACATCATTCTTCTCTATAAGCAGAGTCCCTGCAGGGGATTTCCCTTGGCCCCCACTCTTAAAACGCAGCAGAGTCAGAATTGTTAACTTTTTCAGCTGGGGACAAGAAAAGGAGACATAAGTGACAGGCACACCTGTAGCCAGAAAGGGGATAATTTAACCAAGGGAGACCCCTGGGAGTGCAGGCTGGTTTGAGGTGAGGTGCTGAAGTCACAGGCAGCATGGTGGGGTCCAATCCAGAGAGAGAGAGAAGAGAGAGAGAGAGAGAGAGGTGAGTGTGTGAATACAAATGAGATGAGAGAGGTCTCAGGCGCAGTGGATGAGAGGGTGGAAGATTCAGAAGACCTGTCCTTCACGGTCCCCTGGGAGGAAAGGCTATTCTCCCACCCTGAGGCCCTGCTCTGGCATGCAGGAAGACACGAGATAGAAGAGCGAGCCAAGCTGCCTCAGCCCGGGCAGCAGGGCAAGTTCTCTACGTCACTGCATCTAGGTTTAACAAAGGATTTCTGCCCAAGACTCACAAGCAATGCTCAGCACGCATCATTAGACAGTCCTGTAAGTTCTACTGGGACTGAGTGATAGCTGCCCAAAGTGACACTTGTGCTGTTATTAAGATTAAATGCTCTCTCTCTCTCTCTCTCTCTCTCTCTCTCTCTCTATATATATATATATATATATATATATATATATATATAGGCTTCTTAATAACTCTGTTAATATATGTCATATGCTTTCCAAGCCATACAGGAACCATCTCAGACCATATCAGATGCTACGATGCCATTGGATAAACAAATCTGGAGATGGATCTCGAGTTTTCCACAATGGACAGCAGTCCAACACCATCTACACTGGACCACTTGGGCCCTATATGGAACACTCCCCACTTCCTGCCTCACAATGTTGGGCAGGACAAAATGTTGACAATGTGATGTATGATTGACGGGTCTCTCTTGGGCCTTAGGCAGGGAACCCTCCCTCTCTGAGAGACACCCCCAACTGCCGTAACTTCGTGTCCTATTCAGCAGGAAAAAGATAAGAGAGACTTCGCCCCATTCCTTAACAGCAGTTGGGGTATCCTCAAGAAAAGGGAAAATAGGAGAATTTAGGAGACCCCACACAATGTTGCCAAGTTCCTCCTTAACCCCTCCCCAGTCAGAGCTTTGCCTGGCCTCCTACAGGATCAAAATGGGTATTCTTGTGGCCCCTCACCCTCATCCAAGATTTTCTCTCTTTTCTCAAAACTGAACTCTGGAAGACTGCTGACCTAAATCTTTCCACACTCGTCCTCAAGGCCCCGCTTCCCTCTCTCAACATTGCTGATTTGGTGTATATTTCTTCCAATACTCCCTCTTCCACGCAAGGTTATTCTTCTCACCCCTACTGCAGCCAAACTTCCAAACCTAGCTCCTTGATTTCATCTCTCACGCCTCAAATAGACACCTTCTTAACGCTGCCTCTTTCAGATCCAGCAAATGTCTCACAATCACCAACAGTTCCTGCTCTTTCTGACAGACCTCCTAACAGATTAAGAACCTCTCCAGTCTGACACTGCCTCCTTCTGGGGTGCCTTGATCCCCTTACATCCTTTCAACAACCCCAGGAAGAGCCTGGGCAGAAAAGCCATTCTCAGCCTCCTACTTTAGGAGTTCCGTCCTCCCCGGCCATCTGTTTATCCTTCCAGAGGCAGGAATGATGGGAAGATGCAGCTCTGAGCCTGGGAAATATTT
>PVHP010033914.1:0-19364 GCA_004024765.1 Zapus hudsonius
CGACATCTTCGAGCGCATCGCGGGCGAGGCGTCGCGCCTGGCGCACTACAACAAGCGCTCGACCATCACGTCCCGGGAGATCCAGACGGCCGTGCGCCTGCTGCTGCCCGGGGAGCTGGCCAAGCACGCCGTGTCCGAGGGCACCAAGGCCGTCACCAAGTACACCAGCTCCAAGTGAGCCCCCGCTCGGGAGACGCGCCGCGGACCCGCTTCAACCCAAAGGCTCTTTTCAGAGCCACCCATTTAATCACCAGAAAAGAGCTTTTGTGCACTGCTGTTCCTTCTGGTTTTACTGCAAAGTAAGTTACCTTGCTCTACGGGTTCTTGAAGACAGATTTTTAAAAATTTTTTTTAATATATATTTATTGTCCATAATGAGGTACATTATTTAGTGGGCAAACCATGCGTTGTTATCCCGAATTCCCCAATCCCCCCCTCCCCATCCCTGATCAGTTGGATATCCTCCTCCGTGGGCTGTCTGTATTAGTCCTTGTGGCAAGGGATCCTGTATATCTTAGTACTCATCCCGGTCTTCCTGGCCCAAGTGTGTTGTTACTGATGGGTGCCATGACTCCAGACCGTCTTCCCCACCACGGCTCTCACAATCTTTCCGCCCCCTCTTCCGCTCAGTTCCCTGAGTCGTGGGTGAGTAATAAGGCTGCTTTAATGTTGCGAGCTTAGGGGTTCTTGACGACACAGATTTTTAAGCGTTTGTAATTGGACGTTTTCGCAGTGACAGGCTTGCCTTCAGGAGTCCATTTAAGCCAGGGCGCTGGGAATTTCGAGCCAGGCTCTCCTTCCCCGTGCCAGACTGAAGGTCTAGAAGGGACCTTAAGCAATTGACTGATTACTTTGGCCGTAACTTAAGAGTCCAGGACACAAGCCCTCAGAGTCAGGCGGACGCTGGCAGCCCTCTACAACTGAAGCTTGTTAGTGTGAGTCACCATTCTGCCCCCAGGCGGGTCCTGTGCGGGCCCGCAGCTCTGCGTTTTGGAGGCGGGGCCGGCTTTCAGCGTTTCCCGATTGGGCAAGACGCATATTTAAAATTCCGCGCGGCTGCTTATTTTGTGGATCTTTGTTACCGCTCTCTGGGGCTTTGAAATGGCTATTCTGGGCTTGAGATCGCTTTTTGCAGTTACTGACCTCCGTGTGGCACGATGCAGCCCAAAATCAATGGTCATTTTTAGATCTGGGCCCTTGGGATCTTTTCCAAGTCGTCTACTCAGGAATTCACCCTTTCCTGCCCGTCTGCCTTCCTACTCCCAGTTGTTGAAATAAGTTCAGTTGTTGCTTTTTGGTAGGGAAACCATTGACAGGATTCTGCTATCTCAAGAGCCAGCGAATGTCAGGCACATAGTGACATTTAAATGATAGTGAATTATTTTATTTTTTGAGGTGTGGAAGGGGTACTTGCTCATTTCCATTATATGTATGTGAAGGCGCTATGAAACGGAAATTTGTGGAGCTCTTCTCTGAATCTATTCTTAGTACCCAAGGGCTAGGATGGGGGGCAGGTTAGGATTTTTTTATTTTTTTATTTATTATTTATTGTATGTGGAAGAAGTGTCAGTGATAGGAACCTTTGCTCCCAATTTAAGGTAACCTTGATTTTTCATATAAAGAGCATTGGTCTTTGGAAAGAGCCTTTAAGTCCCCACCCCTAGTCCAGACTTCTTTTCCATATGGAAGATGAACTTAATTTACAATTGCCAATCTTGTCTAATTTTCAGAGGGCTTTGCAAGAGAAGACTATACAGTTTATATTCTATCAGATGAGGTTGAGGCAACATGGTTGGTCAACTGGTCACCAGGAGACACTATCCATTTTTTTTTTTCGAGGTAGGGTCTTGCTCTAGTCCAGACTGACCTGGAAGTCACTATGTAGTCTCAGGGTGGCCTTGAACTCATAATCCTCCTACCTCTGCCTCCCGAGTGCTGGGATTAAAGGCATGCGCCACCACGCCAGGCTTGACACTATCCATTTTTGTCCTTTCCTCTGTGAAGATACATTGGCTTTAATTTGTGGATTTTTCTGTCCAAGCCTGTTTTGTTGTTACAGATACTGATGGACTCTACGTTACTAAACTTATCTCTTGGCTAAGGGTTTCTACAGTTGATTACAGGAGTTTCATGAATCTTAAAAGCTCCATATATTATCAAACGGAGTAAATCCTGTCTCCTACATTTGTATTTTCAAAAGTGTAGGTGCTATTGTTATTAATAAAATTACCAATTAATTCAAAAGCTTTGCTAGATTTTCTTACCCATGATTCATTTTCTCAATTAAAAAGAATTTTTTTTTTGAGAGCTCACACGTTGGGGACGAAGCCCCCTCCTTCCCTGATGGTGCCACCGCCTCCTCCGAGCAGGGGAGGAGCGTCCAGGGCTCAGCTAAGGCAGGAGCCTGGGTCGTGTGCTGTTGCTCCTGTCGCTGGGACACTCGTGGACCTACCGAGAGGACCCTGAGGACAGGGACAGAGAAGTCTGCTCAGAAAACAAGACCATGACAACCTGAAATCTGGAGAACTCACCAGCAGCTTCAGGCTTGGGCTCCAATTTGTCACTGGATGGATGAGGCCACGCCCCTACACGTTGATTGGTTGTTTTAAAAATGGTATTATACAAGGTACTCACCCACACCATCACATACCCACATGTTTTTTGTTTTGTATTGTTTTTGAGTGTCCTTTCCTCTCTCTTACCCCACTTTTGAAATCACTTCCATTTTGTGCCATGATAGTTCCACAGAGAAACACAAAAAAGTTTCAAAAAGGGGCTGGAGAGATGGCTCAGCGTTAAGGCACTTGTCTCCAGTGTCTAAGGCCCCGGGTTCAATTCCCCAGGACCCATATAAGCCAGACCCACAAGGTGGTGGCCCTGGTGTTCTCTCTCTCTCTCTCTCTCTCTCTCTCTCTCTCTCTGCTTGAAAATGAATAAAATATTTTTAAAAAAGTTTCAAAAAGTATTTTTTTAGCTGGGCATGATGGCACACACCTTTAATCCCAGCCCTGGGGAGAGGCTGAGATAGGAAGATCGCCATGAATTCTAGGCCAGCCCGGGACTGTGTAGTGAATTCCAGGTCAGCCTGGGCTGGAGCCAGACACTAACTCAAAAACCAAAAAAAAAAAAAAAAAAAAAAAAAAAAAAAAAAAGAATTAAAGGGGAGAGAGACAGAGAGACAGACTCACACTCAAGCACACACTGGCACAGGCACACACACACACACACACACACACACACACACACACGGATGGAGAGAGTTGCATTCTAAGGTTTCTTGCTATCAAACCCAGGCCATCAGGTTTTGCAAATAGAGCCACCTCTCTAGCCTGAACTTTTTGTCCTTAGTTGAAAAGGAACTCAGGGATGAAACAGACACAAGTGTCTATTTTCCTAAAGTGGGAGAAAGTTGTAGGGTTCTGCTTCTGCTCCCCTAGACTCAAAAGTACTCTATTCCTCCTGTATGTTCTGCCGTGACAGTGAGTCACACAGCACGGGTCTGTTCCATCACTCTGTGCCCAAATGTCGCTTTTTTTTTTCAAAAGGGAAAAAAAAGTAAGTCCTCACTAGCAGTTCTTATATTCAGTCTCACAAGTGGTTTGTGAAGTCTTGTGCCTTTATGAGGGCGGCCATGTCTCTGGGTCTTTGGAACTGAGGAGTGTTCCACCCCTGTGGCTGAGACCTCCTCCCTGTGTGGCAGGTGCTGAAGATGCGTGTGTTTGGGACTATGTGTTATGTGTAAGACGGAAAGAATGAGAGACAGAAAATGAGAGGGAAAGCATGCATATCGGACCACCATATTTCCTCTCAATAAAGTTGTCCTGTGTGTGACCAAGACAAAAATAAAAAAAAGAGGGGACTCTCAGAACTCAAAAGTGTCCACATCAGTAATTCTGGAGAGGAAGAAGGCCCGAGGACTGGCTCTGTTTGGGTTTTCAGGAATGGACATGTATTTATTACAGAAACATCTTTTTGTTTGTTTGTTTGTTTTTCCCAGGTAGAGTCTCACTCTAGCCCAGGCTGACCTGGAACTCACTCTGTAGTCTCAGGCTAGCCTCGAACTCACAGCTATCCTCTTACCTCTGGCCTTGAACTCACGGCAATCCTCCTACCTCTGCCTCCCGAGTGCTGGGATTAAAGGCGTGCACCACCACAGCCGGCTTTGGGCACATATTTTAACTCCTTTATTTAGTTCGGTAATAGGGACTTCTCCTGAGCCTCCTCTCAGCACTATCCAGTATACAACAGCTGACATCTGCTCTTAGCAATGAAACAAAAAGAAGTGTTGTTTATAGCCCATTGCCATAGCTGGTTCCCTTGTTCTCATCCTTGGCACCTGTGGTAGTTCACATTGATTGTCAACTTGACAGGACCTGGAATCACTAGGAATTCTGGGAATTTCTGGGGATGCTTGTGAGTCTTGGTTAGGTTAACTGATGTGGGAACGCCTACTTTATGGATAGCACTACTCCACAGGCAAGCGTCCTAAATTAAATGACAAAGAGAAAGATGGGGCTGGAGAGATGGTTCAGCGGTTAAAGGTACTTGCTTTCAAATCCTGGCAGCCTGGGTTTGATTCCCAAGTATCCATGTAAAGCCAGATGCACAAAGTGGCGCGTGTTATCTGGAGTTTGTTTGCAATGACAGGAGGCCCTGCTGTGCCCATACTCTCTCCCTTTCTTTTTCTCTCTGCTGGAAATGAAAAAAAATTTTTGTTTTAAAGAAAAACTGGGGCTGGAGAGATTGCTCAGTGGTTAAGGAACTTGCCTTCAGAGTTTACTGACCCGGGGTTCAGTTCCCCAGTGCCCATGTAAAGCCAGATACCCTGAGTGTGCATGCAATCTGGAATTCATTTGCAGTGGCTGGAGGCCCTGGTGTGCCCATTCTCTCTCCTCTCTCTCTCTCTCTCTCTCTCTCTCTCTCTCTCTCTCTCTCTCTCTCTCTCTCTCCTTGCAATTAAATGAATAATAAAAAAGCTGCCTTCAGCTGAGTCCACAGGACAAACTAAGGGTGGGCTTTATCCATCTGTGGATAAAGAGTACCACCCCAGAGCAGCTGCCTGTTTTCCCATTCTGGGACCAAACTAGAAGTTATTTCCAGATTTGCTCCTGGCCTGCAAATCCCTGAATGATGGGTGAAGCCCAACATTGTTTCCTTATGAATGATAATTCAGAATCTAGGGGAATGAGACCCTCCTCATCACACATTCCCTGACCATCTGCTGTGTTCCAGACATGGCTGGATGGTGATCTGCCCAGATGAGCAAAGCAAAACACTTGTCTGGAGAAATTTGGAATCCAGCAGGAAAGATGAATTTATCTTGGAAAAAATGCTAAAACGGAGGGAAAAATGCTAAAACAGAGGGAAGCACAGGAGCTGTGGGTTGGTGATGGCAGAAGGGCAAGGAAAGCTTTACAAGAGTGAGTTCTGATGACTGCATGGCAAACCATAGGAGAGGAAGACTTCTGGACAATTTCAGAAAAATAGTTTTGCCTAGTTGGGAATCACAGGCATTGGGCAGGGCCACAGCAAACTCACTGCTAGGGGGTGTAAGGTTGGAATTCAGGCTACACCCTGATCCTCTTCCCCAACCAGTCTCAAGAGAAGTATCAACAAGAGTCAAAGATAAAGACATCCCCCCCTAAACAAGAGCCACACCTGGCCCAAGGGACTGTCCTTCCCATCCTTCCTGATCCTGAGAGCATGTGACCACCTGAGCCCTCCACCCAACCTCATGTGACCACCTGGACCCCAACCTGAACATTTTCCCATTAAAAGCCCTGATCTAAACCTGCCTCTGCCTTTTTGCCATCTTTGGTGAAAATAGCCCTGCAGCTCGCTTTTCCTTCTATTAAAACCTTCCCTTTCAGAGTGGTCTCTCGTGGTCATTTCCATTCTAACAGGGGGATTGAGCCTTCAGATTAGGAGACATGCTGCCTGCTATGCTAAGGAGGCAGATCGATAGGGGAATAATTTGTGAATGTCCAATCAAAAGCCAGGAGCAATTTACAATTTAAGGAGTGGCAACAAGGAATACGTTTATAATTTCGTTATAATTTTTCAGAATAGGCCATAATAGTGTAAAATGTACACACACACACACACACACACACACACACACACACACACACACACATTTTCCAAGGCAGAGTCTCACTTCAGGCCAGGCTGACCTTGAACTCACTCTGTAGTCCCAGGCTGGCCTAGAACTCACAACAATCCTCCTACCTCACCCTCCCAAATACTGGGATTAAAGGTGTGTGCCACCATGCTAGGTTGTTTTCTAAAGTTTATTTTGAATCACATATTGTCACTGTGGTAATTATTTCCTTGAATGTCTCCAAACACCATCACCAGGCAGGTCTGTCATCTCCACCTTGATGACCTGAGATCTGAGATTTTTTTTTTTTTTTAACAGCAACAGCTGCAAAGAAATACAGAGGTAAGAGGCCGAGGCAGAACTTTCCAAGCCTGTGGCTTTCTCCTCAGTTTCTCTGTATGGTATATGGGTGTAGATTTCATTAGGAAAGAGGATAGATGCCATGTGAAACTGGGAAGACACTAACACATATCTATTCACCCCAGATATGTCTAGAAAACAGACAAAAATACGATGATACCAAAACCAGTTTTGGCAAACCAATGAGTTTAATGACATTACTTATAGGAACATGGAGCCAGCCTCCAGAGCAGCCAGCCATACCACCAAGAAGTCTCATGCCAGTATGGACGATGACCCCCCTTGGCTGCTAGGAGCTCCCTGTGGATGCTCTTCCCTGAGCCTCAGGGTGAGGGCTTGCTTATGGAGCATGGAGACCCCCAAGGCTTCAGTGGAGCTCAGTCTGATGATCTTTTACATTCTATGCACTTTATCTTCCTCTGAGGCCAGGATACCTTCTCAAAGATCATTGCATCACTGGCACAGGGGGTACCTGAGATCCCCACGGATCACCCTCCTCACACTCCTTCTACAGGGGAACATCAACAGGCCCAGTTTCACAAGTTTTTTTTAATTGTCCCAGCTGCTTTAGATAAAGCTGTCAATAGTTGTTTACTGCTTTCCATGAAGAAGAATTTGCCATACAACTGTAGGTGGAAAGATTTAAAAGCAATAGGAATGAGAAACATCTCTGGCATAGGGTGGAGGTTTCTGTCCCCTGAGTATGTGTGGAGTCCATGGGGATACAGTAAGCAGGTAGTTAGTTGATGCAGTGAGGCCCTGCCCTAAACCCTGGGTACTGTGTACCTCCTGTTGCTTCCCCTCTGAGCTTCCAGTGGGAGCTTTCCTTAGTATTTCCTGCTTAGGTGTATGAACTTTGTATTTTATTTATTTCCAAGGGGTTAGAGAGAATGGGCATGCCAGGGCTTCTACCTGCTATAAACAAACTCTAGACCCATGTGCCAGTCTGCATATGGCTTTACGAGGGTACTGGGGAATGAAACCCTGGTCATTAGACTTTGCAGGCAGGTGCCTTAACCACTGAGCTATCTCTCCAGCTCCAATTGCATGAACTTTGAACTTTTACACATCAATCCTGGCACTTCATAGTTATGGGAACTTAGGCAAACAGTTTTGTCGTACATAAAATGAGGAAGCAAAAAATATCTGCTTACTTTGTGGAGGGGTTGTGATTAAAAGAGATGCCAGACATACATTTCTTCACTTGTGAACATCTCTGTCAGCCATATTCTTCCGGGTCTTCATTCCTATCCAGTAACAGCTAGCTTTTCTGTTTCTTAACCTTTTTTTTTTTTTCAAGGTAGTGTTTCACTCTAGCCCAGGCTGACCTGAAATTCACTATGTAGTTTCAGGGTGGCCTTGAACTCCTGGCGATCATTCCTACCTCTGCCTCCAGAGTGCTGGGATTAACATTGTGCGCCACCACGCCCTGCTGTTTCTTTCTTTCTTTCTTTTTTTTTTTAAGATTTTATTTATTTTTCAAGCAGAGAGATACAGAGAGAGATACAGAGGGAGACAGAGACAGAGACAGAGAGAGAGAGAACACCAGGGCCACCACCTTGTGGGTCTGACTTATATGGGTCCTGGGGAATTGAACCCAGGGCCTTAGGCACCAGAGCCAAGTGCCTTATCCGCTGAGCCATCTCTCCAGCCTGTTTCTTAACATTCTTCTCCTCTACTAATACCCATCAAAGTTCCTTCTTGGCAAGGGTAGCAGCCTTGGCCCTCTTCCTAACCTGTGTAGCTCTCAACCAACTTCTTGCTTTCTGTTATAACTATCGACTGATGGCTTCCCCATAAGTCTGTATAGCTGAGCCACTGTATTTAATAGGTCAAATCCCTATTCCTGACAGGAGTGTTCTCTTAGATAACAGGAATCTATTATCTTCCAGCTTCTCAGGCCAGGAGTTCCTTCCTCTTGCATTCTCCCAAATGGCCAAGTCACCAAATCTTAATTATACCTTCTACAAAAGTCTCTCATCCATCACTTCACCTCAGTCAGCTTCTAACGCTGCTCTAGCTAGGCTGCCATCAGCTGGATCAAAAGACCCAATATCTAACTACTAATGCCAGTTCCATGGTAGACTTTTCCTATAGGATCTGATAGTATGAGAATTTTCAAGAAGCCGAATTTCTGTCTAGTTGGTTCTCTTTTCATTTAACACTCATCAGACTCATACTTGAAATAATTATGTTTTAATACTAACGTTAAAAAATTGGTTATTAGGCTTGAGACATGGCTCAGTGCTTACAGGTACTTGCTTATGAAGCCTGTTGGCCTGTGTTTGATTCCCTAGTAACCCATGGCAAGCCAGATACACAAAGTGGTGCATACATCTGGAATTTCTATCTCCTTGCAAATGAAAAAAAGGAAATATATATATTTTGTTTTTTTGAGGTAGGGTCTCGCTCTAGTCCAGGCTGACCTGGAATTCACTATGTAGTCTCAGGGTGGCCTTGAACTCACGGCAATCCTCCTCCCTCTGACTCCTGAGTGCTGGGATTAAAGGCGTGCGCCACCACGCCCTGCAATAAAAATATTTTAATTAATATATAAAATTATATTAATATATAAAATTGGTGATTATTTTGACCTACTTTTTTTCTTTGCCTTTAAGGTAGGGTCTTACTCTAGCCCAGGCTGACCTGGCACTCACTGTGTAGTCTCAGGCTGGCCTCGGAACTCAGGGTGATCCTCCTACTTCTGCCTCCAGAGTGCTGAGATTAAAGGCATGAGCAACCACATCTAGTCTATTTTGTCCTATTTTTTCAAACCTGTTGGCAGAGTTTGTTTCTTTTGAGCCTTTCCTCCTGTCTTACAGATGGTTGCCTTCTTGCTTCTTACATCCCTTGGTATTCTAACTCTACCTTCTATTTATAAAGACACAGCACTCAGTCCCACTGTAGTGACAACCTTTTAACCTTTTAAAAGTTTCTATTTCTACATTCTGAGATACTGGGTGAGGATAGAACTTCAACATGAATGGGTATGGGGCAGAGAGCATAATTCAGCCCATAAAGGGCTTATTGGGAAAATCATCGAGACTAGGATTGAATGCTGTGGGAGTGACAACCTGATCCTCACTGTTGTCTCCCTTTTTAAAAAAAAAACATTTTATTTATTCATTTTCAAGCAGAGAGAGAGAGAGAGAGAGAGAGAGAGAGAGAGAGAGAGAGAGAGAGAGAGAGAGAATGAATGCACCAGGGCCACCACCTTGTGGGTCTAGCTTATGTGGGTACTGAGGAATTGAACCTGGGGCCTTAGGCACTGGAGGCAAGTGCCTTAACTGCTAAGCCATCTCTCTAGACCACGTTGTCTCCCTTTGTTTACTCCTTTTGAAGATCAAACGACCTTCAAACATATTTCTGGGCTGAAGAGATGGCTCCATGGTTAAAGGTATTGTTTGCAAAGACTGATGGGCCTGGGTTCAATTCCCAGTACCCCCAAAAAGCCAGATAGCACCAAGTGGCAAATGCATCTGGAGTTTGTTCAGTGTGGCAAGAGGCCCTGGCACATTCATGCTCTTTCTCTGCTTGTAAGTAAGTAAACAAATAAATAAGTTAATCTCTGCTTTGTTTTCATACCTTTCTTACGGGCACTGAGGTGCCAAGTCTCACTCCTCCAGTTAAACAGGTTCAGTCTTTGTCTTCCACTCTCACCTGGTACAGGAATTCTTTCCAGAGCTAATTTCAAGCCTGTCTTTCAAGTCTGTGTAGAAGCCAGAAGCCAGCCAGGGATGGAAGTGAGAGGGACATATAGACTCCCTAGTGTCTGGAGCCCTGGGCTGGATAGCTCTCAGATATCTAGACAAAGCTCACCTTTGTTTCTCAGGAAGACTTCCTGAAGCCTTGCAGTGGACAAGAACAGGAAGGCCACCACTAAGACCTAGCTCCCAAACAGTGGGCCTGGCTTAGTTACCATGATCTAAAAGCTCACATCTTGTGGAAGCAGCATAGTATCAGGCCTAGGAAAAGCAGAGGGCAGTCTAGACTTGCAGAATGCTGAACAAGAGACACTACTAGAGCCTTCCTGGACCTCCAGAGTCATATTTCTCTCTACAATGGTCTCTGCCATTATTTAGCCCACTTGTATTGACATTTCAATTTTAATTTTTTTTGAGGTAGGGTCTTTAGCCCAGGCTGATCTGTAATTCACCCTACAGTCAGTCCTTGGCCTTGAACTCAGAGATCCTCCTACCTGTCTCTCTAGTGCTAGGATTAAAGGTGTGCTCATTCTTCCTCCTTGTGTTTAAAGAAAATTAAGTGGGAGTGAAAAAGGAAACCACTGCAGACTGATGCATGGATACAAGGCTAAAGGGCCTCACAGCAATACCCTAAGAATTTCAACAAGCTAACAGCAGGGGCAGATCCCTAAGGTGTGCTCTCAATAGTGACAAAATGTCCAGGAAAGGTAGGAGTGACACCCAGTACTGCTGACAGTGGCCCAGTTACCACTAACAACCGTAACAGTCATTTCTCAAACTGGCAGTTTTCTTCCACACACTCAGTAGTGGAACCTAGTGAGCAAATTATGTGTAACAGGCTAGGTGTCCCAGTGAAATTGCTAAACCAACCATTGTTCTCCAAGTAAGGAAAACAATTTGTACCAGACTATGACCAGGTGATGACTATGTGGTTATGTTAAATTTTTTTTGTTTTGTTTTTTCGAGGGGTTATGTTAAATTTACTGTAAGTTTCAAACCTGGGTCTTTCTTGCCCCAGAGATAATTATTTCTGAGAACTAAAAAAATATTTTCAAAATAGGTACGGTGCTGACTGGTAAATAACTAACTGCTTTTTCCGCTTCCGTACACAAGCTTGCAATGTGTTTTTTTTTATCTTTATAAACCCTGAGCTACAAGAACTGGCTGCTGACTCTCTCCCGAGTAGAGCTAGCTGGTCGTCTAAATGATGACTCAGCCAGTTATCTGAATAAAGTTTCTTTTTACTCTTCAGACCTTTCAGTGTCTGTTTAATTTTGGGTCTGGGGTCTCACTCCATTTCATCTGGAGGCCCCAGTGAGATACCATCTCTCACTCCTAGGGAATGACCCCACTTGAGACCCTCAAGTGTTGTTCAAGTCGGCTAGAGGAACAATCTGGTTGGTCCCAGATGACTACAACACTAGGGGTGACGCCACTTGAGACCCTCAAAGGTTATTCAGGTCGGCTAGAGGGGCAACCTGGCCCCAAGACGACTGCAACACTTGAGTTTCTCATCTGGAATTAAGGTCTGAGAGTCTGACTCACTGGTGAGTATCTGCATGTCTGCATTTGGATCCATTCAGATGGACATTTAGGAGAGGGCTGGATGCGGCATTAACCTCTCAGGTCCGGTACTGAGGAGAGATGTCTCCTAGCCCTTCAGTTCAGCCATTCAGTACAGTTTATGGCCACTGTGTTGTCTTTTTGTCCTGTGTGTATTTGTTCATTTTTCTATACTGTTATCATGGGATCAAAGGAGAAAATGAAACCAAAAAAATCTAATAAAAACTCTATTCTTGCAGATTCGGGAACTGAAGCTCTCCTACTGCCTGAAGTTCCTCCCCCACCCTATGGCACTTCTCAGCCTTCTGTTCCCCTTGATTCTTCCCTCCAGAGTCCCCCTCACACCCACAGTCACTTGTGAAGGGACCCCACAAGGCTGGAAGAACCAGACTTAACTATATACCCAAGCATATACCCTCCCCTGCCAAAATCCTCTGAACCCATTCCACAGCTGCCAGTGTCACTGGAGTCGAATTCCAGGCCTTTCCTTGTCTATGTCCCCTTCTCCACCTCTGATCTTTACAATTGGAAGAAGGAAAAATCCCTCCTTTTCTGAAAAAAACCCCAGGGTTTAATTAACCTCCTAGAAACTTTTTTTTTTTTACTCACCAGCCCAACTGGGAGGATTGTCAGCAATTACTTCAGACCTTTTTTACATCAGAGGAAAGAGATCAAATTAGGCAAGAGGCAATCAAAACCATCCTCAAACCTAATGGTCACCCTACTGAAGACCCTGACCACATCAGCATAGATTTCCCCACAGCTTGTCCTGATTGGGATCCCAACACAGATCCAGGTAAGGGGGCTCTTGATTGGTATCGCCAGACTCTGTTAAGAGGCATCTGAAGAGCAGCATGGAAGCTTACCAATTTGTTGGAGGTAAGCAAAGTAATCCAAAGGCAGATGAGTCTCCTGCTGCTTTTCTTGAGAGACTCATGGAGGCTTATAAGACCTATACTCCCATAGATCCAGAAACCCCTGAAAATGGTTGTCCCCAGATATTAGAAAGAAATTGCAGAGAAAGGAAGAATTTGAGGGAGACAATCTGTCAGTCTTGGCGAAAATTGCTCAGAGGGTCTTTGACAATCAAGACCCTCAGGATGATAGACAACAGAAGAAATAGTTGACCAGAATCCTCGTGGCTCCAGCCAAGGTCCCCCAAGACTTTGAGAGGCCCAGACCCAGGGGAGAAAAGAACAAACCTAGACTGAGAAGAGATCAATGTGCCTATTGAACAGAAATGGGACATTGGAAAGACAAATGTCCAAAGAGGCAAAGGTCCTGAAAACCTGCTGTTCTGGCAGTGGAGGAGGAAGACAGATGGGACCGGGGCTCCTTCCCATTGAGTCCCCAGGAGCCCTGTGTGACATTAAGAGTGGGGAGCAAACCAGTAGACTTTATAGCGGATACCGGAGCTGCCTTCTCAGTTTTAAAGGAAGCTAGAGGCCCCCTATCCAAGGAAAAAAACCCTATTCAAGGGGCCACAAGACAAACAAAAACTTATCCCTGTACTGAGGCCAGAATTACGGATCTAGGAAAAGGTACCATCTCCCACTCCTTTCTAGTAATGCCGGGATGTCCCTATCCATTACTGGGCAGAGATCTTTTCCCAACTCCAGGCTACTATATCCTTTAATGGGGAGCAAGCAGAGCTGACACTAGAGCCCCCTTCTGCTATCTTATGGACTTGTCCCCTCAGTGAAGAGTTTATCTTGCTGGCAGATTCTGACCAACTGGACAGCACTTCTGATAGTTCTTTACATGAGGCTTTACAGGAGCAGATTCCAGGGGTTTGGGAAGAAAAGAACTCCCAGGATTGGCTTCACATCGACCTCCAATAGTGGTCCAATTGGCCAGTTCTGCCACCCCAGTCAGAGTAAAGCAGTATCCTATAAGCCTAGAAACAAGAAAGGGCATGGCAGTTCACATCAACTGGCTCAGAGAAGCAGGCATTCTCTGGCCATGCCAATCAGCTTGGAGCACTCCTTTACTCCCAGTTCTCAAGCCAGAGACTAATGACTATCACCTTGTATGGGACCTCAGAGAGGTAAGCAAACAAGTGGAGATCATCCACCCCACAGTGTCAAACCCTTACACTCTCCTGAGTCTTCTCCCTCCAGACTGAAAGATTTATATTGTACTGAACTTGAAAGATGCTTTTTCAGCCTCCTGTTGGCAGAGGTGAGCCAACCCATATTTGCCTTTGAATAGACAGACCCTGGGGGAGGATTCTCTGGACATCTCACATGGACAAGATTACCCCAGGGGTTCAAAAACTCCTCCACCTTGTTCGATAAGACCCTCAGCCAGGAACTCCAAGCTTTCTATTGGAAGCATCCACAGGTAACTCTCTTGCAATATGTAGATGTTCTACTACTGGTCACTTACACTCCAGCCCATTGTGAACAAGCATCCAGGAATTTATTAAATATTTTGATGAACCTGGGGTACAGGGTCTCTGCCAAAAAGACCCAACTTTGCACAAAGGTAGCCACCTACCTAGGATATGAGATTAAAGAAGGACAGAGGGCCCTGTCCATGAGGCACATTGAGGCAATTTTAAAAATCCCATGGCCAACCACAAAGAAACAAGTCTTAAAATTCCTTGGGGCTGTAGGGTACTGCCGCCTGTGGATCCCTGGGTTCCTCGAAATTGCAAAACCTTTGTATGCTAGCACTGGGGGAAAAGAATTAACCTTAAAATGGACTGAAAAGGAAAATCAGGCTTTTGAATCTTTAAAGCAAGCACTAACTACTGCTCCTGCACTAGCCTTGCCAGATGTCATGAAATATTCCAATCATTCATGGCAGAGACTCATGGAATTGCAAAAGGGGTTCTTACCCAAGCATTGGGACCTTGAAACAGGCCAGTGGCCTACCTAAGAGGCTAGACCCAGTGACCTCGGGATGGCCACACTACCTGAGAGCCATAGCCACCCAAACTCTTTTGCTTGACCCGCCCAGAATAAGTTTTTCCAAGACTACAGCCTGAATCCTGCTACACTGCTGCCTGATTATGATCCCCAGGAACCGATGCATGACTGTCTGGAAATTTTAGAGACTCTCCAAGGAACCCGACCAGACTTTACTGGTGTTCCTTGGCCACAACCAGATGAGATATTGTTCACTGATAGAAGCAGTTACATCCAGGATAGAAAGAGGTGAGCAGGGGGCTGCTGTGGTCACTGCTCAGGCGGTAAAATAGGCTCTTTCCCAAGGGACATCTGCCCAAAAGGCAGAATTAATTGCTTTAACAGAAGCACTCAAGGTGGGGAAAGGAAAAACTGTCAACATGTATACAGACAGCCGATATGCTTTTGCCACTGCACATGTACATGGAGCTATATATTAAGAAAGAGGGCTTTTAACCTTTGAAGGAAAAGAAATAAAAAATCAGCCAGAAATACTGACCCTATTAGAAGCATTATGGCTCCCCCAAAAGGTGGCCATAATACATTGTAGAGAACATCAAGCTCTAAAAACTTTTGAAGCCTAAGGAAATGCTTCTGCTGATAAGACAGCTCTAGCTAGAGGTTGCTTTAAGACCAGTTTGGACCATCCACATCCTGCCAGTATTGCCACTGCACCAGCTTCCCAGATCTGCCTCTTACAATGAAAAAGAAAGGGAACTGGGAAAAGTCTGCAGGTCAAAACAAATGATCAAGGATGATTTATCCTCCCTGATGGAAGGATCCTAATTCTGGAAGCAATGGGACGGACTTTGATACAGCAGCTGCACCAGAGCACCCATTTTTTTGGGGGGGGGGAGGAAACAAAGATCAGGTAACTTCTCCAGAGAAGCTATTATATACCAAGGCTCTACTCCATGGCCCAAGAAGTGTTCCGCCACTGAGTATTGCACACAGGTAAATCCCAGTAGCCGATCAACCATGCCTGAAGGAACGAGACTGCGAGGCACGGAACCAGGAATGAATTGGGAATTAGACTTCACGGAGGTAAGACCTGGACTCCATGGGTATCACTATCTCCTCATGTTTGTGTATACTTTTTGTCAAAAACCTTAGGAAGGGGATGGGGAAGAGGGGCATTGGGGAACTGGGGACAGCAACTCATTGTTTGCCCATCAAATACTGTAACTCATTACTAGGCTATCCAGGGTCCCCTGCCACAAGGACTGATCCAGACGGCCCACGGAGGAGGATATCCAGCTGATTGGGGATGGGGAGGGGGGCATTGGGGAATTGGGGATAACAACTCATTGTTTGCCCACTGAATAATGTAACTCATTATGGACAATAAATATATATTTAAGACAAAAAAAGATAGTGAATGAACATTTGGCAAATTATTTATAATGTTAACAACTTTCATTAAAATCTAATTCAACTTAAATAAATTGTATCACTTAAAATTAAAAAAAATACTGTAATTCATTATGGACAATAGGAAAAAAACCTTAGGAATACAATGGAAATTATACTGTGCTTACAAACCACAGAGTTCAGGACAGGCAGAAAGAGTGAATAGAACCTTAAAAGGTACACTAACTAAATTAAGATTGAGACTAGCGAAAACTGGGTGAGTCTCCTCCCCTTTGCCCTACTCCGTACAAGTTTGAACCCCCTGCATGAAAGGAATTACTCCTTTTGAAATCATGTTTGGTAGGCCTCCCCCTCTGCTCCCCATGATGGGGTAAGAAAAAAATAGCTGAAATGACTAATTCCACCTTCTCAAGTCCTTACAGGCTCTCCACACAGTAAACAAAGAAAATCACCGTACTGTGAAAGCCATTCACATTCCTGCTTCCCCTGCTTCTATTGGAGAGAGAGACTGTATGCTTCAAATCTCCCTTGGAGACCTGGGGTGGATTAAACACATCCCATCAGACTTTGGAGCCCCGGTGGACTGGACCTTGGACTGTTGTCCTCACCACTCCAACAGCTGTTAAGGTAGCTGGGAAACACCCCTGGATACACAAGTCCCATGTCAAGATTTCGGAGTCAGATCAAGGCACAGGAAAATGATGAGTGCAGCAGACAGAGGACCCAACCAAGATATGGTTGGTCAGAGACCAGACAAATTAACTTTGGGGACAAAAATACTCTTTATTTTAATGATTATGATAAGGATGTTTGGGGCCTTTGAAGGGGGGACACCTCATCAAACCGGTCCTGTCTGTTGGGAATTAAGACGGACAAGCACTGGGGAAATTATTAAGAGAGTAGAGACCTCAGGACAGCCTGTGTTTTGGGTGGATCTTTGTCAGTTGTTAGACATGGAATACTGGGCTACATCAGAAAAAGGAAGCCAGGACTTTCACTGATCCCAGAGTGTATCATTCTGTCCCTGGGCATCCAATGACAGGATGTGGGAAAGAATGTATAGAGAGGAACCTCTTAGCAACCCAGTTCTATATCTGCCCAGCCCCAGGGGGCCCCAACTGTGGGGATAAAGACCAATTCCATTGTGCTGAATGGGGTTGTGTAACTTCATGGGGTACACAGCATGACACTTAACTTTAGAAAGGGGTGACCTTGAGATAGATGGAGGGTACACACCCGGGGATTGCATCTGATTTTGGATAATAGGACGTTGTAATCCCATCAAGATACTATCTTTACTGGCACAACATGGAAGGCAGCAGGTAAGACTTGGGGAATTAGACTGTATCTCGCAGGAAAATATATTGGGACAGAATTTACTATTCAGAGACAAAGAATGCCCAGAGTTCCTATCCCCATAAAACCAGGGAGAGACCTCTTCCTGTCTAGGGAAGAAATAAGAAAATAGTTCCCACAAAACTTCCTCCTTTAAAGCCTGAGTTAAACACCTCTTTAGACCTTCCCTCAAAGGGAGAAATTTCAATGCCTTGAAAAGGATCATTGTACCAAACCCTGGAAGTTATGTTCTCAGCCCTAAACAGCAGTAGCCCAAATCAGACTAAAGATTGTTGGTTATGCCTGGACCCAGAGCCACCCTATTACATAGGACTAGGGACTGATCTTGGGGGATTGCTAAATGTCTCACAAGAATATATACAGGCTCATCCTAACATCTGTTGTTGGGGGCACTCCCCCAAAATTACACTGGGCGATTTTCAAGAACAGGGAATCTATTATGCCTCCAAAAATTACACATTGCAAATCTCCCCTTCTTATGCAAATTCTTGCAGGACAGTTATTGAGCCCGAGGGTCCAGGAACAACTGGTTTATAGACCCTGAGGGTACATGGTTTGCATGTGCATCTGGAATCACCCCTTGCCTCTTACTCCAAGCTTTGCAGATAAAAGGCTTTGATGAACTTTGTATTTTAGTTCATATTCTTCCTCAGGCATTCTATTATTCAGGTGAGGGAGGGAGAGAACATTTAGAAGGTTTAGGAACTGTTAACTGGTAAAAAAAGGGCAACTCCAATTTTTGTCCCCTGTAGGTATAGCAGGGTCAGCCGGGACAGGGGCTGCTGCTCTTATTACTGGGGACCAAAATTTTAAGCTTCTCAGCAGACAGATTAATCAAGACGTAAGCGATTTAGAAAAAAATCTATTAGTCACTTGGAAGACTCATTAGACTCCAGCTCCTAGAACTGGCTGCTGACTCTCCAGAGTAATCAGCCCCGGCCGGTCATCCGAATAGTTTCCTTTTTACTCTGCAGACCTTTCAGTGTGTTTAATTTTGGGTCTGGGGTCGCTAACGGTTTCACCAGGGTGCAAGGAGAATGGCCAGCAGGGTCCATCCAGGACACGAGGCGGCAGAGCAGGCAACACTCACTCTACAAATTGTCCAAAGGTAGTGTGTCCTGGCCAGTTCTGAACGCCAGTAGCCACCATTGCTTGAACTCAGGAGCAGAGACCCCTCAAGAGGAAGGAAGGCCTGCAGAAAGCCGAAAGCAGGCTTGAGAAGTTGCTGTGCACCTGCAGCAGAACCAGGACTGCACACCCGAGAGGAAGGGCTAAGGCTTCCCGCCCCGTCTAAAGCAGGGGGGACACAGGTTTCACGCAGCACCTTCTCCTTTCCTATGCAGGCCTGCCAGCTATCAACAGGCAGAGCTGCAAGTGCAAGGACAGATCACTTAAGGTAGAGTGAGGGCAGTGACAAAGGCCAGCGCGGTCCTGGGAAGTAAATAAGACCCTAACGAGCAGGGCCTTCCCCACTGCGACCTCGGCAAGAAGCGGCGAGAGAGCACGAAAAGAAACCGTGCCCATCGGGCGCCGAAACGCACAGGACTGGCGGTGCCCGAGGGAAGCGGCGACGCAGAACGGATGAACTGAGTGCCCAATGCATAGCCGGCCCCTGAGCGAACCGACCGCCGGACCAACGAGCCTGACCAGATGAGCTCGGCCGTGACCCCGGCGGGAAGCGATTCCCGCGACCCCCCGACGGGGCCACCACAAGACGGCGGCGGCTGAGGCAAGGTCAGCAGCTCCTTCCGAGTGGCCGTGGGTGGCTCTGAAAAGAGCCTTTATGCGGAGGGCGGCGCGCGCGCGCGCGGGGCTGGGGCTCAGGCCCGCTCTCCGCGGATGCGGCGCGCCAGCTGGATGTCCTTGGGCATGATGGTGACGCGCTTGGCGTGGATGGCGCACAGGTTGGTGTCCTCGAAGAGCCCCACCAGGTAGGCCTCGCTGGCCTCCTGCAGCGCCATGACGGCCGAGCTCTGGAAGCGCAGGTCGGTCTTGAAG
>PVHP010033915.1:0-19288 GCA_004024765.1 Zapus hudsonius
TGGTGGGTGAGTAATAAGGCTGCTTTAATACCGCTCTTTCAAGAAACCAAAAACTCTTGCACCAACATATCTTTTCTTCACCCTTCACAGTACATCGGCAACACGGGTTGTATTTTCATTCTTATTGTATAGCTACTCATTCTGGCTTAAATGCCAGACATACTCAAGCTTACTTACCTTTCAGAATTCTTCCTGTTTCTGCAACCCTATAAATAGGTTTAAGTCTCATTCTAGAAATTCCTTAAAAGGTGATTGATCTTCCTGAATGTTGCTTTTACTATATTGTAAGTAGATCAGAGCAGCATTTACTTTAAGGCTAATTATTTTCCACTCATAAAGAGAGGTCTTTCTGATTAGTCTTCTCAATGTGCTTTCCCTTTTGGATAGTACAGATGGGAACCATTCCTAGATCTATGGGGGCCTCTAATTCTTTCACATGTCCCTTCCCCAGCCTCAGAGCAGATGCTCATCAGTACCTTACTGAATCCTGAGGGTTTCCTTCCCGCAGATCTCTAGTTTTCTGTCTGTGTGCAAGCTCTATTCTCTCCTGTCCTCTGCCCTGTGAACTACAGCTACCTCCATTTCTCCTGACTCTTGGTTTAATCTCCTTAACCCCTAAACCTAATCTCTTTAAATTCACTTCCATGGCCTGAAAACTTTCTCAAAACAGTAAGCTGAGGCAAGCTTGTTTGTTCCCATCTCTCAGGGATCATTGTTCCTGATCACCTGGTATCTAATGTCTTGAAACTATTGTTTTATATGGTTTGTCTGGGATTTTTTGGTTGACTCAGGCAGGAGGGTAAATCCAGTCCTTAACACACCATCTTAAATAGAAGCCGAAGTTCCTCCACTGTCTTCCAGCATTTAATTCTAAAAAGTTCAAAACTTCTCAGTTTTGCTTCCTTGTGTATGATTGGTTTTATAGGATCTTCCTTAAAATACTGATATTCTGAAGTATTCTAAAACTTCACTCTGTGGGTCTGTTTTTATTCATTGTGCTTAGTTCTCATGGGTCCTCCCAGTCTGAAGATTTGTAGCTTTAATCTTGGGATAATTGGTAGGGGGAGTACATTTAAATAACTTCCTTCCTTTGATTTCTCTCTCTCTCTCTCTCTCTCTCTCTCTCTCTCTCTCTCTCTCTCTCTCTCTCTCTCTCTCTCTCTCTCTCTCCCTCTTTTCTTCTGGCCTTATACTTAGTTGAATGCTAAGCCTAAGTATCATCATTTTTTCATTTCTTTTCCAATTGTCTCGCCCCTCTATACTATGTCAAGCACAACTCCTGTTCCTATTTTCAATCTTCTGAAAATGAGTTTAAATCTCTCACTTTTTAATATTTGTTCCTTCACTTTGGGGCTTCAAAGGGAGATACAGATGACTAAAAATCAATGCATCCATTTAAGCCAGGGATCAGCTGAGACTGATTTAAAATAAAATCTGCTTCATGGAAGTCACTATCTGTTTATCTGGTTCACCATCACACTAACTCAGGGTCATGTGCAAACGCAATTATGAATTATGTTGACAACAGTCACTATTTGTTTAATTGTGATATGTAGTAGGTGGCCAAAAGCATGAGAATAAATGACAAGTCTTCTATTCTCCAAAGAAAACAGGAAAATATATAGAGCCCAGAAATTTATCAGTGATATATATATATATATATATATATACTGTCATCCCTTTTAAAGTTACATTTGAAATATTTTAGGGCTTTAGCTTTCTTTCTCTTATACCCATCATCTTAGTTGTTAAATTTGATTAGAAAGTAATTTTTGAAAGATTACACTGATAACCCCCAATTAGTTAAGGTGGGGTAAATCTGCTGGTGTGGACAGCTTAAAATGGCCATTAGTACACCTCTCTTGTCACATCACCAAGGGGCCAAGCCCTTGGTATGAAAACTGTTTATTAAGTGGTAGCATTATTTTGGAAATGAAAAAGAAGAACTAAAGTGGAGCTGGACTGAAGATTGTAAAATTAAAGTTTTGAGAAAAGTGTACATGTATGAAGCAGGCCTGTGCCTTTAGTATTTTATAACTCAACCATGAAGCATGAATCTGTTGGACTCTGATACAGAAGGTCTCAATCTCTTTCTAAAAATGTATTGTTGGGTAGCCAATTTTTCTACAGGATCCAGCAACAATAAAAATTAATAATTTATTTTCTGAAGCTTAGGATTATCCGTTTCACAACTGTTCTGGCATTATAAAAATCTTATTCATTATAAGAATCCTTTCTATGTTTTGGAGATGTGGTTAAAGTAACAACTAACTGATCAGTCTGGCAATTCCTGGTCCCAGTCACTGGCTCCTTCCCTCATTGAGCTGTTGACCAAAGTGACCCATGAGGTCCCAAAAACAAGATAGGATTCTGTCAAAGCTTTTGAATACCCATCCCAGGCCTGAGGTAGGATCCTGTTGCTGAAGAAACCACAGAAAGCCATCTTTCAGCACCAAGAGACCCTTCGAGGTCCAGCATGGTAACCAGCCCCCAGATGGTAGTGCAGTGCTGGAAGGCACTGGATAAGCTGCCAGGGGAAGCTGCTCAATGACAGCTGGAGTAAACAGAGACCACTGACATGAAACACAGTCTGCCACCATGAGTAGGCTGAAAACATTTCCTACTGGGAGAGAACAGTGAACCAAGAAATGAACATCTGTGCAATGGAGGGCCCAAAGCCTGGGGGAGGCAATCAACAGCTTTTAATTCTGCCAAGGAATCCACTCAGTGACAGGGAGCCCTTAACTGGAACTGGGGACTCAGGGCAAAATGCACTAGGAACCAAAATCTTAAGCCCCCAAAGAGAAATGCACTTTACAAGTGATTTTACAAAGAGGCTACTAACAATAGAATCTAGCCAATTCAGAAATGTGTATCTCAGTTAAGCTATACTGATCTCACTCTCTGATGGAGATTCTGTTTGTATTGTTCAGAAGGCAGCGAGAGAGCTGTGGCTCTTCCAACCCAACCAATAGCTGACATCCTGGCAAGAGATGAGCCACCCCAGACCTACCATGGGGGATCCACATGGAACCCAGCAGAGAGTGGTGGGATAAGCAAGAGACCTATAACCATAGCCAGTCAGTCAATCCAGGATAAGCCAGCAAGACAGACACAAATGATTTTCAACACAACCTAAAGCAGAAGTACAGAAACCACTAAGACCTCAACAATAAAGCAGTCTTAATACTCACCCACCATGAGTCAGGGAACTGAGCGGAAGTGGGGTGGAAAGATTGTAAGAGCGGTGGTGGAGGAGAATGTCCAGAGACATGCCCCCCCTCAGTAACAACACACAAAGGGGGGTGGAGCCAGGTTGACTTCTAGGCTATCCATAACCTCCTACCCCATGTACTGATCCAATTTGCCCACGGAGGAGGATACCCAGATGATTGGGGAAAGGGAAGAGGGAAATTGGGGAATTAGAGACACCAGCACATTATTTGCTCACTTAGTGCATCGAATTATGGATAATAAATAAAAAATTAAAAAAGAAAAAAAGAAACAAACAACTGAATTCAACCAGCTTTCCAAACTCTTGCCTTCTTTTTATTACTATTGTTATATGAATTTTTGTTGTTTTTAATTTGTGTGTATATGGGTAAGTGTGCCATAGGGTATTGTGGAGGTCAGAGGGCAGCCTAGAGCTGCCTGGACTCCACTTTCTTTGCCTTCTTTGAGATAGGGTCTCTTGCAGCTGCAAACAAACTGCCAGACTACAAACTAACATCAGAACACATGGCCAAGGGCTTTGTATTCTATTGGCTACTCCTCACATTGTTGTAGGAAGGTTGGGAAAACAGGTCATATGTGCCATTTTGCAACTGGCTTTACATGGGTGCTGAGGAATTGAACCTGGGCCAGTAAGCTTTGGAAACAAGCAATTTTAACCACCAATCTTCCTTTCCAGATCCAACAAGGTCTCTCAGTGTTGTGTGACAACAGCCTGTCGTATCTTCAGCAAGAGTCTTATCTTTTGCCTGAGATGGGTATTCAAGAGCTTTGACATTAGCCTGTCTTGTTTTAGGGACCTCGAAAATCTCTGATCAACAGCACAGTGTGAGAAGTAACCAATTACTGGGATCAGGAGTTATAGGCCCAGTCACTTGTTTTAGGGTTGAGCTTCCTCTCACCCTCTTCAGGGCCCTTCTTTCTAGATGATGTCCCCACCTTCCTCAAAAGCTTACTGTCCAAAAGTAAGGATTATGGATTTAGTTTTCTGTATATCTCTCCCTGCCTCTCAATCCCTTCCACACCACATCCCTCCCTCCCCATTGTCAGTCTCACAATTTGCATGTCATGTTTGCTCACTATTCAAGCTTCATCTGATTGGGAACTACAGATGAGGGAGAACATGCTCCTGTGTGTTCTTGGTGAGTTTGCTGAGGATGGTCTGTTCCAAGTCCATCCACTTTCCTGCAAATTTCATTATGTAGTTTTTCATTACTGCTGAGTGGAATTCCATGGTGTAAATATACCACAACTTTTATACCCATTCGTCCAGCAATGGGCATTTGGGTTGATTCCAATTCTTAGCAATTGTGAATTGAGCCATTATAAACATGGCTGAGCAAATGTCTCTGTGATGATGGGAGGAATCTTGAGAGTATATGCCCAGTAGAGGATAGCTGTATCTGTTAGTTACATGCATCTTTTCAGGAGCCTCCATTCTGCTTTCCATAGTGGTTGTACGAGTTTGCATTCCCACCAGCAGTGAATAAAGGTTCCTTCCCCCCCCCCATATCCTCACCAACATCTGTTATTGGTAGATTTTTGCAGAGAAGGCCTTTGACAAAATTCAACATTACTTCATAATCAAAATGCTGAAGAGATTGGGCTACATACAAATTACTTAAAGCCCAAATTGGAAAGTCTCAAGGAGTTCCCACTTAGATCAGGAACAAGACACATAGTATTATTAACTATAGGTTTTGTATAGAAGACTTCTTGAGGGCTGGGGAGATGGCTGAGTGGGTGAGAGCACTTGATATATAAGCATGAAGACCTGAGTTCAATCCTCAGCACCCATGTAAGAAGTAAAGCATGTCTGTGGGTGTCTGTAACCCTAGGAATAGGAGAAGGGGGCAGAGACAGGAGGATCTCTAGAGCTTGTAGATTAGCCAGGTCTAAATAAGCAATGAGACAAGCTTGATGTTCAGTTAGAATCTGTCTCAAGGAAATAAGGTGGAAAAGAGAGAGTAGAAGACCTGACGCCCTTCCTTCTTTGGCCTCCTCACATGTGCTCATGCACACACATTTGCACACACGTATTGTGCACCTGGTATAGCTGGAACTTAATGTCAATTGAATTAACTCCCCAGAGCCCCAGGTCATCATCATGCTATTCTTTGCTTCTATGAATTTCATTTGGAAAAACTAATTATCATAGCGATTCTCAACTTAAAGATGAGTGCACTTAGGCTTCTACAAGACAAATATTTTACCCATTGTCTCAAAAGTCACAAATAGAATTAATGGGCCTTCAAACCATCTTTCCCTAATTTTCAGTCCAATCTTTCAATGTACACATATCAAAAAAATTTGAGTCAAACTCTAATTAAATGTGACCAAATTCTGAGGTCATTCATGGGTGGTTCTTTCTGAGCCTTATTTGTTTTCTTGTTCGTTGGGGTTTTATTCATCATTTATTTTACTTCAGTTATTTTTCATGGTCCTTATATGTTTGATTTAAGATTAAACTCTTCCTTTAGAAGTGAATTTTAGCGTTTGGTTATCTAGGGCCTCAAATTAGTTGGGTTCTGATTAGTGAAGCCTAAACTTACCAAATGTGTTACTCGATCCTTTGTGATTGTAAATGGTAAGTAAAGCAGCTTGCAAACAGCGCCTTGGCCAGGCTGAGTAGCTGAGGCAATATCAGCCAGGATAATCTTCATGGCAGCCATATTGTATACTTTAGGATGCAGAAAGCAAATACACTAAACCTATGTCTACCGAATTGGGTCACCTGACATGTATGTCAAATGTCCAGGATGGTGAGCTACTAAAGGATCACTGAACCCATCCCTGGGGGTGGCTTGAGAGCCTACTCATGGCTGGTAATGTAAAGCCCAGATCTCACTCTCCTATGATCCTCTGCCACAATCACAACCCAGCCTTCTCTCCCTCGTGTCTATTGTATTTCAATTTGTAAGAGTAAGAGCTTATCTTCCTAGAGTGTCTCTCATTTGCAGGTTCTAGACTATGTGATTTACATTCATAGGAAACACCCCTACATAAAACCAGCAAGGAAGGTATTGTCCCTGTTTTTTCAGATGAGAAAGTCAAAAGTCAGGAAAATCAACCCCACCCACAAATAAGTACTGAATAAGTACTCTGCTAGGATGAAGAAATGACTTACCATTTCCTTCAAAGAGCCCAGAGTCCAGGGGGAGTTCAGACACAGAAACATTATTACATATTGGAAATCAAATGACAAAATGCATAGGTTCCACAGGGTGGTGGAACAAAGAAGTTCAAGAGATGCTTCCATGGGTCGAGTCTTCAAGCTTGTATCAGAATCACTTAGCTGAAGAGCTTGAGGAGAGGAAAAGAAACTCCTGGGAGAGAGCAAGGTAAGAGGAGGCAGAAACTTGGTCAATGTGGGAAAGTCCATGGAGCTTAAAGAAACTGCAAAGTAAATGAGGAAAAGACAAGACTGGGAATTGAGCTTGGAGATGCAGAAAAAAGACAGACTGTGGTGGGCTTTATGTCCTATGTGGGGATCTTTGACTTTCCTCCTGAAGTTTTCAAGCATTTTAGGGTAGGTATGTACAAGAACTCAATGCATCAAATGAAGAAGAACTCAATGCATCAAATGAAGAAGCCATCATCTTTTAGGAAAAAAATCTCATGTTCAATGTTCTTGCCACAGTGAAAAGTAGAAAGCCATGGTATACATCCATTATTATTTCTGGCTCCTTCACAGGTGCAGGAATCCAAGGAAAGAATGTGATATGGTGATAAGACAGCCATCTCTTTTGTAAAGTCCTATTCCTGCCCAAATTTTCATGTTTCCTGCTCTCAGCCAACCTCCCTTGCAGACTCTCCTCAGACTCACAGTGCTACTACTTAGTTTTGTGTTGTATTGCCTACAATCTGCACCTTACCAGACATGGTGACAACTCCTGAGTCCCAGGAAGTATGTCCAGTTTGATACCTGTGTGCTTCAAAGAGAAAGCAGCTAGAAGTGAAATGAATCAGAAAAATCAAGGCCCCATTGAGTCTCGTCTGAATCGCCTTGCAGAACAGTGCTCAAGGTCGTCAAGGGGGAAAATACATGCATGAGAGATAGATGATGAGTCCATTGTGGCTACAGAGTCTGCGGTTCATGATAACAGAATCTAATTAGTATGGCTGCACTGTAAGCTGCAGGGCTGAGCATCCTCATGTGCTTAACACACAATGGAAGAACAAGATACATATCTTCATTTTTTTTATTTTCCCAAACTGGTCTGCAAAGTAGAACAAAACAAATAGTAACAAATAAATGAATGGGTAAATAAATGCTATGAAGGGTATGGGTGAATAAAAAAAGAGACTGTAAAATTCAAAATAAAAATCTTAGACATAAATTTGTGCATCCTTCTCCCTTATCAGTTTAGGAAATTGAAATTATTAAAGCATGTTACTATTCTCAACTATAAAAGTCATCATAGGGACAGCAGAAGCCACCAGACTACAGAAAGGATCTTTGCCAAGCCTCAAAGAAAGGGGTTCTATAAGCAAAGTGAGTCATAACAACCTCTCCTCATTGTGGGAACCAAACAGTGTGAGGTTGTAAAAGTAAAATGCAGTAAGTTCCCATAAAGTGTGGGGTTAACCCTGAAGACAGTGGGTGACAGGCTCCAGAATCTCACCTCTGTTTATCACCCACAGTGTTGATCCCCCACAGGATCATGCAGTCTGCTCACTCAGGAATAGAGGACTGATTTGCACCTCTCTTCTAATAGACTGTCACTAGTGGGCAAGCAGGACCTTTCTGGACCATGCATCAGTAAAAGGGATGGGCTGCACACACATCTCCAGTTTCTCTTCTCTGTTATGTGAACTCACAGGTTTTTATAAAAGTTTTATTTATTTTTGTTTATTTATTTATTTACTTATTTGAGAGAGAGAGAGAGAGAGAGAGAGAGAGGCAGACAGAAAGAGAGAATGGGCAAGCCAGAGCCTGCAGCCACTGCAAACGAACTCCAGACACATGTGCCACCTTGTGCATCAGGCTCTGCATTACGTGGGTACTAAGGAATCAAACTCAGGTCTTTCTGCTTTGCAGGCAAGTGCCTTAACCACTAAGCCATCTCTCCAGCCCAAACTTACATATTTTTTTTAAAGGTGCATTGGCCAATGTTAGCAGTATAGTCCATGGCCAAGGAAACAGTTTCTTTGCCATCAGTATTCTTGAGAGATCAAACAGGCTTGTCTACAATGCCATGTGTCATATAACTTACCAGATACCCAGACTAGAGTAGAATGAAGACAGAAGAAAGACCAACATGAACACAATGACCATGAATTCTGACGTGATGTCTCCATCCAGCTCTATGCTAGAAAGCACCATCAAGGGTCTAATCACATGTTTGTTTACACAGTGTTACCTTTATTTGCCAGGTGCAACTGCACTCATCCGCGAACACTGCTTTATGCTGGTTTCTTTGCTATACCCTAGGCATGCAATGTAAATGAGAAATTTTGGTCTCCACACTCCATGCCTTTGCTCTCTAGGAGAATAATTCATCTCAGAGTGTGGGCTTGGAGGACTCAGCAGAAGAAGCATCCTGGGTACCCTGCTTCCCTCTGCCCACGGGATTACACTCTTAAAAGAGAAGTGCCACAGGCCTGGGATGCTATAATTATCTTAGTCATTTAAGGATTATGCTTCTGGGAAACTATAATTATCCAAATATCATTGCATTCAAGGATATTTTACTTATGAGGGAGTGCCTTCATTTTTACAGGATCCTTTTTTGGGGTGGGGGGGCAAAGGGTGTGTCTTTTTTAATGTGGTTCCTTACAAAGTCAGAAATAAACAACTACATCTGGCATGAGGGTGGGGTCCAGTTGTATCTGACCCAATCAAGGGCTTTGCATGTGGGCAGAAAGAAACTAGCTTCTTTTTGTTGACTTAAAAATTGTTATCAGTCATGCTGGTCAAATCCTGAGGAGGTTTTTTTTAGTTCTTTCCTTCCTCCACCTGCCCACAAATACATCCCTAGTTCACAATATGTTTTAAGGAATTGATAAGGAAAACTCGGGGCATTAAAGTTTATGTATCATATAATTCATAATATCTATCACCTTTCCTTGAAGATTGATCCTATTTTTCTATTCCCTCGAAATCCAATGCAGTGATAGTTGATAATATACATACATATAAGCAGCTGGCAAGATATATATCCTAATGTGGTGGTTCCTGCCTGAAATTCTACTCTGGAAGCTGAGGCAGAATCACAAGTTTAAGCCCAATTTGGACTTCATAGCAAGCCAAAGATAGATAGATAGATAGATAGATAGATAGATAGATAGATAGATAGATAGATAATAGATATTAACATACATGCAATAACAAAACCATGACTTTTATTCATTCCTTCATTCCTGCATTTATTTTGGGGGGGTTTGTTTTTTATTTATTTGAGAGAGAGAGAGAGAGAGAGAGAGAGAAGGCAGACAAAAAGAGAGTGAGTATGTGTGTACCAGAACCTCCTGCCACTGCAAACAAACTCCAAATACAAGTGATACTTTGTGCATCTGGTTTTACATCATTACTGGGGAATTGAACCTGGGTTGTTGGGCTTTCAGGATTGACAAGTATAGTAGAGAGCTCCACGTTGCTGAGATGAACATCCAAACCAGGCACAGTTTAGGGGAGGAAGGGGTTTATTTCAAGCTTACGGTTCTGGGGACATTCCATCAATGGAGGAAGAAGCTGCCTCCCTTTCACATATCCAAGCAGAGAGAAAAAAAACACTAGCAATCAACAATACCAAAAATTAGCAAGCAGAAACCATACAGCAAGCAAGATCCCCAGAACTCAAACCTCTTTGCATACTTTTGTGATGGAATCCCTATCTACTCTTAAACACATCTTTTTGGCTATGGAAGAGAGGAAGAACAGCCTGCAGCAGTTCTGCTGGGGGAGAGGACAGGCGAGTGAGGGATGGTAGATGAGGCTCTGCAGAAATAAGTCTATAGATCATGTGCATCGTTCATACACAATGACATCTGCCACAAGTTGTCCACTCTGAATACCTGCCGCCATTTACAAGCCTTCTTTCTGATATAAGCAAAGGGGAGAAAAACCCCACACTTCTGACATGACTGGCTGCATACCTGATACCATATCCACCTGCTTTAGTGAAGATAACACATGTGGAAGAGAGCCTTGACAGGGTTGCTGCTTGGCTGAGTTTATGGTGATTAACTGTCACCTTCCACAAGCATTGGCCTTCCTCAAGAGTCGTAATGATAAATTTAACAGAGACATCATAGGGACCTACGTCTCTTGAGGTCGTGAAGATGGAAGTAATCTTTTTCATTCTACAAAGATGCAATTAATTTTTATTTACTAACTTGACCAGAGCAAGTGGGCAGTTGCAGAAGCTTGGTATCCTCGCCTACTAGAGTCCTTACCCCAAAAGTCAATACATAAACGTGCAAGTTGTGTCAACTACTGATATATGTTCATGTCCTCATTGTGAGCCAGAGGGGGGCTAGGACTAAACTTCATTGCTGAGCTGATGCTTGTTACTAGGTCCCCATCCTAAGATGAGGCTCTATGATGCTTTCAACGTACAGACATGAAGTCAACCAGGCCTTGAAATGTTTGACTACTTTCCTTTTCTGGGGTAAGATTATACCTTCAATGACAGAAACAATGTTATTTTTACATAAATTTTAGCTAATAATGCAGAAGAAATAAGTACAATTTCATAGCTTTTAATAAGCCAATGAATTCATGCAGCAATTATCAAGAAATACCTAAAGAGTAAAGTGGATTCTAGAATAAATGAGACATACCTATTGCACAATCTTAGTACCACTGAATGAAGAATAATACATTATCTCCTGAAAACTATGTCATCTTTCTAGTATTCTTACCTAAGTAAAATATTAATAGGAATCTAGTTCTAGAACAAAAGACCAGCGCATGGGAAAATAAAAGAAACAAAATGACAAGTTAAAGGTCATCAGGAGGAAATACTCAGCTCGATCTAGGATGTTTGATAACCTGTGGAACAATCTGGCTAATTTCTGGAGGAAAGAAATAGCCTGGGAGTAGAGAGGGGGAGTAAGAGCACAGACTGATGTAGATGAAGTAGAAAAAGACACAACTAAGTATATGGACTTGATTTGGAGCTATTTTTAATAAATCAAGTGTGTGTGTGTATTTGTATATATATGACAGATAGGGACTTTAAGAACCTGTAAATTATAATAAATCATGTGACATTTAGGGAACACTGGTAGGCATATGATGATACTGTAGCTAAATCAAAGAGCAATGTTTTCATTAAATGATATTGAACTAACTTTAAAATACCTAAGCACACTAATGTGATTTTTCTTTTTATTTATCTTCCACATTGTCCTGCACTCTGCTTCTTCTCTTAATGAAGCATTAGCTAACTTGTAAGATGCAACACCATATGATAAAACATAACCAGAAAGTAGAATGTGAAAGGAAGTGCCAGAGGGCATTGCAGGAGGAAATAAATTACTTTTGGATCAGATACTGGCAATGAGTTTAAGTAACAGGTATCCAGCACAAATTCCTGGTCTGATTCAGTCAGCTGAGAGTAGGAAGCAGATCAAGTTCCATGACAACATCATTAACCAGCAATGAACTCAAATACCTTCCCAGCCTTAAATAATGCTTGTAGAGGATTGCTCCCTCTTGATATTTGAGATTTAAAAAAAAAAACAATTATTGGTTGTGAGCCATTTTTCTGCTGTATACCAGGCCTTCCCTGAAGAAGGTTTCATGCATGCATCTTACAAATGAGCACAGGATATAGAAACAAAAATTCCAGAAACAAAATAATCTTTGGCTATCATTCCATCTCCATATACCTGAACTTCCTCCAAGTGATAATTTGAAACTTTTATATAGTAGGATCTATCAAAAACCAAGACCTCAAGAGTCAAATTGATGTGCAAACATTTAAAAACCACAGCTAACCTAGTATTTCCCTGCTTGCCTCTATAATTAAGCTAAGCTTTGTGATCCACATTGTATCCACAGACTGCAGGACTTCCTAGGTTAAACCATGGTACAAAAAGAGCCTTTTAAATATCCAAATAAACTTCTGGTCAAGATGGCAGAGGTGTAGCCATGATAGAACATCAGAGGAGAAATCTAAGCAAGAATTTTGAGAGCTAAAGTTCATACAGGTTCTAACATCCAGCTCTGGGTGGGTATGGAGGTACACTATCAGGTTCTAGCTGACTCTTTCTCATGGATGCATTGGTAGGTGAGGACCCACACAAACCAGCTGGCTCGGTTCAGACAAGCAAGCTAGTCAGATAATCTGACCTCCCACAAACACCATGTGTTCCTGTGAGGGAATAATCCACCCAGCCAGTACACACAGGGTGGGAGCAAGGCCCACACTGTCATCCCAGCACCTCTGGCATCACTAGCCAGGGCACCAGTGGATCCAAGCTACCCGAACCTAGAACATGCTGGATTAACCCTCCAGCAGGCAGATTCCTGCACTAGTGATTGAGCCTGAAGTTGGAAACCCACACCATCCATCCCCTGCTGCCCCATGCAACCCCACCACAGTCTGACCTGCAGTAGGCAGATCCCCACCTCCAGTGATCCCACATCTGCCAGCCACCTGATGGTGGGCACCAGCTCTGTCCATCCCCATCCACTGCAGGGAGCCACACCCCATCTGCCCAGTGTGGGGTAAATCTATACCTCCAGTGCTCCCCCATCTGTCCCACCCATCTGCCATACACCAAAGCACAGCAGACCCTTTGTTTCCAGCACCAAGCATCACTGCCCAGTACCTCTACATATTGAAGCACTCAAACAGTACTCCCTGTGCAACCCCCACACCCACACACACACACACACACACACACACACACACACACACACACATCCATCTATCAGTGCTGCCTCACTCCTATCCCAATTAGAGAGCACAGGGATAAGTGACAGATGCCTGCCACTGGAGTGCCAGTGTGAACTCCACAGCACACTCATTTGAGGAATGGTGAAGTAAGAGGGGCAAGTGCAGCTATTCCAGATCCCCTAAGTCCAAGAGACAAGACACAGCAGTGACTACAGACAAGAGATTTCAGAACTGTAAAGCAACTTTTGTATCAGCCATCAGCCCAGAATTGCACCTATAACCTCTGCAATCCATGCATCAGTGGTTGCAACACTATCCCACCTCAATCTGAACCCAAAACAGAACACTCACTGAAGACCCTTCAGGGACCAATATTTGCTCCCTAATTAGGAAAATTAGACCTTTATCCAGAAATGAGAAGATCCCAGTGAAAAAGAAATACAGCAAATCAAGCTGAGAGCTACCCACCAAGGCCCCTAGTCACACAATGGAAGTCTCCACTGAAAATATAGAAGAGAAAACCCTTGTTATCACTGGATACAACACCTTCCGACCCCACTGGCTTAAACCAAAAACAGAACACTCACTGAAGACCTTACAAGAGGATAAATAGACTTTTATCCTGTGATGGGTAGACCCCCTACACACAAAAAAACACAGCACAACAAGCTGAAAGCTCACCACCAAAGTCACCTAGTTCCACAATGGAAGTTGTCACCAAAAATATAGAAGAGACAATAGAAATATAATCACAAAATGAGAGCACAATGAGCTTAAGAATATATTTTCAAGGAGACTCTGACCAAGATAATGGCTGAGCTGGAAACATTCAACAAATGCATAAACAAAATAGAACAAAATCAATCCATGTAGCATACAACAAAAGCTAAACCTAGAGAGAATAAATGCTCCAGGAAATATTACACACAGAAAAGATGAGTAGCCTACTTCAAGAGTCAAGCATAATAACAAAAATCAGAGAGGTTATAATAATGTACAGTACATCAATCCCCAGAAACCCTCTACCATACAGGGATTCAAATCAAACCTCACACTTTGAGTATAAATGGATTTAACTCTCCCATAAAAAGACAAAATTTAATAGGGTAGATTATAAAAATGGACCCTTCCATCTGCTGCCTTCAAGAAATGCAACTCACCTCTAAAGTCAGAAACCTTCTAAGGGTAAAAGGATTAATGTCACTACATTAATATCTGACAAAATAGACTTTAAACCAAAAGTAACTAAATAGGACAAAGAAGACCATTCTTTACTCATCAGTGGAATGATCCAACAAGAGAATATCACTCTTATAAATATATATGGACTAAAACAGGTGCGCCACATCTCATAAAGCAAAACTTACTTGACAACAAATCAGAAATAAATTCCAATTCCTTCATAGAAGGAGACTTTAAAACCCCACTGTCATCACTAGACAGATAATCCAAACAGAAAATAAGGAGGGAAATAATACATACTTAACAACACCTTAGATCAATTAGACCTAACAGACCTCTACAGAACATTTATTGTATCCCAATTCTATATAACATAAATTCTTCTCAGCGGTCCACAGAATCTTCTCCAAAATAGACCACATATTAGGATATAAAACATGCCTCCTTAAATTTAGGAAAACTGGAGGAAGTCCCTGAATCACATCAGATCACAATGCATTACAGGTAGAAATTAACAAGAAAAACAATAGAAACTACACCAGCTCCTGGAGACTGAACAATATACTATTAAACAATGAATAGGTCATAGAAGAAATCAAAAAGGAGATTGAAAAAATTCTTGAACTGAATGATAATGAAAACACAACATACCAAAATTATTGGGCACAATGAAGGCAAACCTGATGGGAAATTTCATAGCATTAAATGCCTTCACAACAAAGACAGAAGGATCTCAAATTAATAACATAATTACCCACCTAAAGGTATTAGAATGGATCAGAGCAGAGATTAATGAATTGGAAACAAAGAAAACAATTAAGAAAATTGTTGAAACGAAGAGCTGGTTCTTTGAACAAATAAACAAGATTGATAAACCCTTGGCAATTTGATCAAAAGAAAAAAAGAGAAGTCTCAAAGTAACAAAACTAGAAATGAAAAAGGAGAGGTCACAACAGACACCAGTAAAATTGGAAGACTCATCAAGACATATTTCCAAATCCTCTACTCCACAAAGTTGAAGAACCTGGAAAGATGGATGAATTCCTAGACATATACCACTTACCAAAACCAAACCCAGAACATCTAAATCTCTTAAACAAACCTATTACACCAATCAAGATTGAAAATGTAATAAAAAGCTCCCCAAAAGGAAAAGTCCAGGACCTACGGATTCTCAGCAGAATTCTACAAAACCTTCATCACAGAACTGAAACCACTTTTTCTCAAGATTTTTCACATAATTGGAGAACATGGAATGCTCCTAACTCCTATGAAGCTAGCTTTACCTTAATACCAAACCCAGGCAGAGATGCAACAGGAATGGAAAACTATAGACCTATATCTCTGATGAACTTAGATGAAAAAATTCTGAACAAAATCCTTGCAAACCAAATTCAATAACACATCAAAAGCATTAGTCACCTGGGTCAATTGGGCTTCATCCCAGGGATGCAGTTCAACATATGGAAATTGATTAATGTAATCCACCACATAAATAAACTTAAACACAAGAACCACATGGTCATTTCAATTGATGCAGACAAGTCCTTCGACAAAATTCAGCATCACTTCATGATAAAAATGCTGGAGAGACTGCACATAGAGGCTTATATCTCAACATAATAAAGGCTATATGCAAAATGCCTAAAGCCCAAATAATACTCAATGGGGAAAGACTCAAATATTTCCCATTAAGATCAGGAACAGGACAGGGTTATCATTCTTACCCCTGCTCTCCAACATAGTGATTGAAGCTCTAGTCTAAGCAATAAGACAGGAAAAAGACATGAAAGTTACCTAAATCAGAAAAGAAGAAGTGAAACTATCCCTATATACAGATAACATGATCCTATGCATAACAGACCCCAAAGATTCTACCATTAAAATCCTTAAGCTGATAAATGCCTTCAGCAGAGTGGCAGGATACAAAATTAACACTCAAAAGTCAATAGCCTTCCTGTAAGCAAATGACAAGCATACAGAAAAAGAAATCAGCGAGACTGTCCCATTTTCAATAGCCACAAAATAAAATCAAATAGCTTGGAATAACACTAACCAGGGATGTGAAAGACCTATATAATGAAAATATAAAAACACTCAAGAAGAAATTGAGGAGGTCTTGACAAGAAATAAAAACCTTCCATGCTCCTGGATAGGTAAAATTAATATTGTGAAATTGGCAATTCTACCAAAAGCAATATACAGATCCAATGCAATACCAATACAAATCCCAGCAACATTGTTTGCAGAGATAGAAAAAATAATCTCAAAATTTATTTAGGTGCTGGGGAGATGGCTTCATGGTTAAGGTGCTTGCCTGCAAAACCTAACAGCCTGAGTTTGATTCCCTAGTACCCACATAAAGCCAGATACACAAAGTGACATATGCATTTGGAGTTCCTTTGCAGTGGCTGGAGGCCTCTCCGTGCCTATTCTCTCTGTCTGTCTCTCTTGTATCTTGCTGCTTGCAAATAAACATTTTTTTTAATTATTTGGAATGGCAGAAGGCCTCAGATATTCAAAAATATCCTCAGCAAAAGAAACACCTTGGGAGATATCACCACACCCAATCTAAAACTATACTACAAAGCCATAGTAACAAAAACAACATGGTACTGGCATAAACAGACAAACCAATAGAACAGAATTGATGTCCCTGCCCTTAGTTCAAGTAACTACAGATACTTGTTCTTTGACAAAGTTGCCAACAATATACACTGAAGAAAAGATAGCAACTTCAACAAATGGTGCTGGACAACTTAGATAAATACATGTAAAAAAAAAACCATAAAACTAGGAGCAGGTCTGGGGCTCCTCACTGGCAGCAGCTGGGCTCCAGGCATGGCAAACCTGGGGCATGGAGGCGTCCCTCAGCTGGGCTTGAGGCGCAGCCTGTTGGGCCTGGTGCTGCTTGTGCTGCTGCTTCTGCAGCCCATGGACACAGCCAAGAATTTTGAGGATGTCAGATGCAAATGTATCTGCCTCCCAATAAAGATCCTGGGCATATTTAAAATGAAACCATCTCTCAAAAAGACTGTGACTCCCTTCATGTTGGGGGGGGGGCTGGCGTAGGAGCTTATTGCTTATGCTGAGAAGGCAAATATAAAGAAAGAAGCTCTGTCACAATGCTACCATTATAGTTTATCTCTGCGTTTTGGGCCTTCTACTTCTGTACATGGTGCATCTAACCCTGGTTGAGCCCATACTAAAGAGGCACCTCTTGGCACTCACGACTGATACAGAACGATGTTGATGTTGGAGATCGCCAGGCTTTTGCACATGCCCATGATGTGCTGGCCTGCTCCTGCACTCAGGGCAATGTCCTGAACAAGGTGGAGTATGCCTAGCAGCACTGGAAGCTTCAAGTTCAAGAACAGCACAAGTCTGTCTTTGACTGACGTGTTGTTCTCAGCTAACTGGGAAGTAAATTCACGGGAACCAGAAAACAATGAAGCAGACAAATGGGAAGAACTGACTGAGTTTTCCTGGGTTTTGTTGAAACCCTGCTGTTTTCACTAGCTCTTGCTGGAAGACACAAAAATGAAAGCAAGCACACATGCTTAGTGGATTTTTCCTTGTTACTTTACTAATAGAGACATTTTTAAAAGCACACCATTCAAAGTTAGCCAATAAACCTTTTCCTACTTGTGACTTTTACCAATAAAGTTAAATCTGCCTGTAGAAAAAAAGAAACTAGATCTACTCCTATCACCATGAACAAAAGTCAACTCCAAATGGATTAAAGACCTCAATATAAGACCTAAAACTATACAGCGAGGGAGCTGTGGCCCATATAACCCTACCAACCGACCGCAGGCAAAAAGCTGAGATCCTGGCATGAGATGAGCCACCACAGTCATACAGTGGAGGATCCATATGGAACCCCGCAGAGAGTGGCAGGGGATGAGTGGGGGACCCATGGCCACAGCCATTCAATCAACATGGGATGGGCCAGTGAGACAGAAACCAACGAATCTCGACACGGGGACCCCTAAGCTCACAACACTGAAGCAGCCTCAATACTCACCCACCACGACTCAGGGAACTGAGCGGAAGAGGGAGCGGAAAGATTGTGAGAGTTGTGGTGGGGGAGAATATCAGAGAAGTGGCAACCCTCAGTAACAACACACTTGGGTCATGAGAGCCCAGCTGAAGACTGGGCTATCCATGGTCCCCTACCACAAAGACTGATACAGACGGCCCATGGAGGAGGATATCCAGCTGACTGGGGATGGGGAAGGGGGGCAACGGGGAATTGGGGATAACAACTCATGGTTGGCCCACTAATCAATGTAACTCATTATGGACAATAAAGAAAATAAATAAATAAATAAATAAATAAATAAATAAATAAATAAATAAATAAATAAATGACCTAAAACTCTTAAAACCTTGAACGAAAAAAATAGGAGGAACTCTCCACTACACAGGAGTGAAGAAAACCTTCCTGATAGACCAGGAAATTTAACAATCACTCAACCAATTGGATCTCATTAAGCTTTAAAGTTTCTGTACAGACAAATATACCATACACAGAGCCAACAGACCACCATCGGATTAGAAGAACTGAGGACAACCAAATTCTACCAATGAGTCAAGAAATGACAGCTGACTCCCTGTCAGGAGATGAGTCACCCCTCTCACATCAGCCAGGGCCCAGGTGAAACTGCAGAGCAAGAGTGCAGCTTCCACAGCGAGCCTGACAACCTGGGCCAGGGTGACGGAGACAGACACTGAGGATACTCAGCATGTTCCAAAGCAGAATTCCAGAAGCTTCGAAGAGCTCAACCCTAGAGTACACTGAAAACTCACCCATCATGACTCAGGGAACTTTGTGGAACAGGGAGCAAAAAGATTGTAGGAGCCATGGTGGAGAGAATATCCAGAGGTATGCCTTCCACCAATGACTCATACAGCTCATGTCTCTCAATCCCACATAGGACGGTTCTCAGTGGTATGGGAGCATGGAGAAGGGAAATGGTGGTACCAACTTGTTCATACAAAGTTTTTACTTAATAAAAAAA